>PVJH01015619.1:0-52907 GCA_004026705.1 Nesogale talazaci | reverse complement strand
GGATGTTGAATTTAAGCAATGCAAGGTGACAGCATCTACCAGCCTCAAGCTCAAGCAACATACACACCAGCATCCTGGTGAAGCAGGTCTCATAGAAGCCTCAAACTCTAGCAACATGATCCACTATCCATGGGTTGACTTGGCCACAGGTAGTGTAGCACACAGATTGAGGCAGAGAACTAACTAAAGCAGCAGCATGTTGGTCGTATCACCAGAGAGCAAGAGAGATGGGGACAGGCTTTTCAGAGTCATTTATCATGCCCTCTAATGAAGATGTGACCTGATGAAACACCACCCACGCATTCTTATTGACATAGTTGGCATGATAAACCTATTGTATCCTCCTTAAAAGAACTTAAAATTTAGATGAGATATTTTATATTCAAATATTAATATGTCAAGGCAGAATGATAGCTGTACATCACAAGACAATAGGGTTGTCATACAATGGCAATGATTATTAGATAATAATGTCCATTATGTGGATTACATTAGTAGCAAATGCTTACATAACACTTGCTATATATCAGTTATGATGTCTTTACCTAGAGTATGCACAACATCCACGAAGTATTATAATTTCTCCCTAATTTAAAGATGCTGAATGTGTAGCATATGAATGCTTTTTGTCCAGAGTCAGGCATCTTGAAAGTGGAAGGACCAAAATTAAAGCTCAGAAGAAATTGGAGATCAAACAAGAAAATCTGAAGGGACTTTGAGTAAAGGGACTTAAGAGAGTCTTTAATAGAAGAGATCCTGGTTAGAGAGAATATCTCTGAGGAAATGAGAAGTAAGGTAATCTTGTACGAGTATAGAGGAAGTGAGATTAGAAAAAGAAGCTGGACAAACTTGTGCTAGGTCCTGGATGGCAAAATGAATGTTTTGAACTTAATGATGTAGTCAATGGAGAAGACTTGAAAACTTTGAACAATAGTGTTCCGTAACAGAAAAGTGAACTTTGTAAAGACAATCTAATGGTGGAATCAGAAGAGGAAACAAATCCCAAAACCAAGAGAACTAACCATCTATGAATAAAAGTATACAAAGTGTGGTTACTTCAAAACCACTCAAGCATGGGTTATGATTTCAAAACTGTAAGCATTAGGAAAATGGAATGTAACAGCATTATTTCAGGAATTAAAAAATAGGTTTCTTCTAGTATTTTAAATCTAATTTATTGTGGTTTCATGGAGAGTTGTGTTGAGAAGGATTTTGAAGTCATAGAGAAGAAGAGCAGAGGGTTGAGCCCCAGTGGCATAGTGGTTGTGTGTGGGATCGTGGCCCACAGAGTTGGTGGTTCAAATGCAGCCGCAGCTCTCCAGGAGCAAGGCTGGGCCTCCTACTCCCACCAATAGCCAGTGATGCCCACGCACAAAAAAAGAAGAGCAGAAAAATCAGTGTCAGGGTTGAGAATAATAGCATAAGAGCCAGCACATTGCCATCCTCACTATCTATGCCTAAAATTGTTAAGGGCATATAGACGCTTTAGGGGTTGTCTTAATTAAAACTGCACCCAAGCCCAAAGGAACCTAAAGAACACACAGTCAGTATAAAGAAAACCTACAAGACTGATAACATTACTCAATACTCAGAAGAACTGAATGTCTCAGACCAGGGGACTTAACTTGAGCAGTGAGAATTGGTTCTGTCCATTATTTCAAATGAGAACTACATAAGGCACTTTGTAAATAATAAAGTATTATTTATGTGCAAGTTTTTAATAATAATTCATCACACTAATCTAAATCTTAAATAAAAAAATAAACATAGATGTTTTGAGAATTTAGTTTATTAATTGTTTACCAGATTCTTATTTTAACTATAGATTTCTTTTTGCTGAACTAGAAGATAAATCTATCCTTTCGTGACAGGAAATTCCCACAATTAAAGACTCTTTATCTCTCATAATCCTGTGCTCTGAGTTAGTTTAAACTGTAACCCCCAGTTAAAAACTAAGCATAGGTCATCTATTAAAACTTTCCAATAGGCATGCTCCTTTGAGGCTCTAAGGCTAATTCATTAATTAAATATCTGACACTATCCATGTGCTATCAGTTTTTTTAAAAAAATCAGTGAGGAAACAACTGATTTACATAGTGAATGAACATTAAATCAGTTACTTCAGTTAGACAATCCTTCAGTTTACCAAATTATCTCATTCCCATGATGAACAAAGTCCCAGTTGCTTCATTCAATTCCTTCACACTAGGTAGTGCTGAAAGGGTCACTTGATAGTTTCAGCGACCCAAGAGAGCAGAGGGAATTAGCTGTTCCATTTTTGGCTCACGTAATGAAATATAAAGATGTAATCCAAGTTCTAGGAGCAAATAAGATATTTAACTTGCTAAGCATGACTCTTAGCATTCTCATCTTTAATAACTATTTTGGAAACTGGTGGCAATATTCTATTTATAGAGGCTAATAAATATTAAACAATTATAATTTACATTCCTGTTCCGGAGAAAATGCTTTGAAATATGCCTTCTAGTTCTAGTATATTTTGTCTTTGTCTGTACATAACATGTTTTATAGAATTTAGAGAGAGAAGAGGCAGGTTATAACAGAGATACTGAAATTCTACCAGAAGACTTTTTATCTCTAAGATTTCAATACCTGAATGAAATCCCCCAGTTTATTCCCCTGAATTAATTGGATTTGCATAGATAGAGTCCCCAAATTATAGAACATATACTTCATGTTAAGAATTTGACAACCGACATGAAAAGAGGCTTACATCCTCTAGATAATAGGCCATAATAGATAAATGAATTTTTATAAAACTTAGTTCATTTGGGGGCTCAAGTAGAAAATGTTTGGAAATGAACATGGCAACATGTGTACAAATATGTTTAATATAAATGATGTATTGAATGTTATATGAGCTGTAAGAGACCCCAATAAAAATCTATATTAAAATTGCAATAATAACAATAAAGAATGCTTGTGTGGTACTTAAAAAAAAACAGTTCATTCTGTGCATTTTTGTCTGTAACCTCTTTTTTATGCAATGGTATTCTTGGCTCTTGGTAACCTTTTCTTATTTAGTTAGCATTTTAAAACTCTTATTGTAAATTAGGTAAATGTTTATGGAAAAAGATACTTGATTTACATGAAAAAAATATATATATATTCTGATTCAACTCATGCACAGATTCTCACTTAACCTCTGAGCCAATGGGGTATGCTAGTGATTATGAAAATTATGAAAAATCTGACTCCAATCTTGTTGATCATTTGACATCTAATGGACAAAGAGACACTAAGACAAATATCGATAAGCCTAGAAAGCCTGCAGTGGTACAAGTTAAGCACAATTATAGTTTTATAAGGTGAGAGAGCTAAAGCAAGGCAGGGAAGCAGGGAGATTGGGATCAATACCCCCATGGAAATGAAGGAAAACTAAATAACCAATATTGAATTACTCAAATAAAACACTTAAATGAATAATAACTAATAGCAAACAAACAACAAAACTGCTCACATTAAGTCAAAATAGAACTGCCCCTTGGGTTTCTAAGACTATAGAATTTTTCACGGTGTTTTGTTGTTGTTGTTGTTGTTGTTGTTGTTGTTGTTGTTTTTGTGGCATCACTGCCCTGGTGGGAGTAGTAGGCCCAGCCTTGCTCCTGGAGAGCTGCTGCTGGATTTGAACTGCCAACCCCGTGGGCTGCGGTCCCACACACAACCACTACGCCACCGGGGCTCGGCCCAAGACTAGAATTTTATGGGAGTAGAAAGCCGCATCTTTCTTAAATTAGTCCCAATCTTAATCATTGACAGTCAATATTCTTTAAAATAGCTTTAATCTTGTTGAATGGGTATATATAATTTGGATAATATAATTTCTTTCTTCAGATAACTTTTGTTTTTTTGATCATGAAAATCTAAGTCATCATGCTTTTCCATTATATGTGTGTGTGATATTTAATTGACCCCTTAATCCATTGCTGCTTACATAGGTCCAACCTTGTGCAGTGGGGGCAGTTCTGTGTCTACAGTTCTCATCATTTCTGTTAGCAGTTTTCTCTCACCAGTAGAGTAGGATGTACTCACTTCTACTCACCAATCCTGATACTACCTAATCATTCTTTTCAAGCTGTGCTCGTATGAGAGATCCAAAGTAATAGTTATTATTATTCAGATTTAATTTCCTTCATTACTTGTAAGAATGTGAGTACATTTTCCTAAGCATGCTTTTTATTGTTGCCCACTAATATTTTAGCCCCGTTTACATTGAGTTACTGTTTACCTTTTCTTTAAGAGATTTATAGCAATATTACCTCTATTTCTAGAAGGCAAGGTCCATGACATTAGAGAACTATCTGTTCTATCTCTTGATATAGATTAAGGGTATAAGACCATGTCCAACACATAGATGTATTCAATAAATACCATGAAACACATAAAAATAATTTTCCTAATTACATTTTATCATTGCTAATTGATATATCTTGAGTTTTAATATATAACATAAGTCAATGTTTCTTAGCATCTTCAAACAAATGCCTGTTTTGGGACAAATACAGAACTTGCATCTCTATCTTAAAAAATTGTTTCAACACATTTCAATTAGGCAACTAATGCTTCAGAATCTTACCTGATGGAGGATGTGGGTGAGTGAGGGTGATGTGGATTCATGCCAACATACTTCTCACAAGATAGCAAAATTATTTAACCTTTTCCAGTCCGAGATTTCTCATCTGAAATTTAGAGTAATAATCAGATGAAAGATGACGTTTGCTCCTGATCACTCCCGTTCACTCCATTGAAAATTACTGTTCTAATGTTTACAATAAAAATTAATCCTTCAGAAGAGTTTGTCTTTCAGTCAGTTTGTCTTTAGAACTCCATGCTGTTTTAGCTGCTGTAGAGTCAGCAGGGTGACACCATGCACAATAGAACTAAGTGCTATGGTGATATCCCATGGTGGATTGCCGAGGGGTAGCTGTGATCCATAAGGTTTCAGAGTTTGGAAACTCTGCTTCAATCTTCTCATTTATCATAACAATGCATAAACTGCTACATTAGCTGAACATGAGATAGACTGGTTGGAAAAACATAGAGCTTATGTACAGTTGGGAGAATTTCACCACTGAGTCACCAGTGCCTCGTCTTCACACCAAAATAGAAAAATACTCACCAATCCTTTGTTCTCATGTAATAACTATATTTCAATTATGAACATCTAACTTAGCTGTAATATATTTTGATATGTTATAAGGTAAGGGTGTTAAAGTTAATTAGAAAGGTGTTCTAGATATATCTCTTTTTGGGGGGGCATCATTGCCCTCTGGTGGAAATGGGAGACCCAGCCTTGCTCCTGGAGAACTGCTGCTGGATTTGAACCGCCAAGTCAGTGGGCCACAATCTTGCACTCAACCACTATGTCACCGGGGCTCAGCCCTTCTAAATATCTCTTTTCGTCAATGAATAGTAATTCAATATTTCTAGAATTATTTCTAAAAAACATTGGCAGTGCAACCGAATACTTTTATATGGCCTCGGTAGCTAGTGTCTTGAAATACCAACAAAATGATTGACTGCACCAGTGCAATCTTGCAAGAGATTGGCTGGTTCTTATATAAATAGCAGTTTGAAGACGGACTGATTTTTTTTTTTTAATCTCCTGAGAGGCTTGGTCATTTCATGGTCCTGCTGGGAGAACCAAAAACAAAACAAAAAGGCAAGCACACTCCCTTCCATTGAGTCAATGCTGCCTCACAGGGACCCCACTGTGGTTTCCCAACTGCTTATGGAAGTAGAAAGCCCAGCCTTTCTCCCAAGGAGCTCCTGGTGGTTTTGAACTGCCGATCATGCAGAACAGAGCCCTCAAAGTGACCACTACACCACCAGGGTTCCTGCTCTGAGAGCAATGCCTTATACTTGACAAGGAATTTGTCAATATAAAAGCCAATCCTATAGCTCAGGGGAACCTCACTACCCACAGGAAGTGTTTGGAGCAGAGCAAGTCTTTTGGACTGAGAGCCCCTGAAATGAGAACCTCGTGGGCCCAGAAAAGAGCTTTAAGACTGTAGATGGCACAAGATGGGGGGAGGTAGCTATGATGACCCGACCAGTCAAAAAAGACAGATGCCTACAATGGGCTATTCCAGGTCTTGGAGAGAGATGAGAACCTTTGGGTAAGATACTTGCCAAAAGAACTAGGTCTGCCAGGCACTTACCAGCAGAGCTTAGGAATGAACTCATTGCCTGTGCTGGGCAGAAGTCTGGGTATACCTCGTGCAAGGACTGCATTACCTCCATCCCAGAAGAGCAGGATGGCAGGAGACACGAGGGTTCTTGGGCAGTTCATGTCCAGATAGCATGGTGGTACTGATAGCACGTGAGAACCAGTAACAGGTCGAGAAGGGCTAGGGCATGGGGTTCTGAGATCCTGTGCAGAAGTCTTCCTCTCCAGTGAGGTAAGATCCAATGAAGCTCAGGGGCAAAATGTAATCCTTGGGAGTCATATATGCACCCTTGTGTAGCTAGTGGAAGTCTTGATGTGAAGATAGCATTGGACCTGAAGCATAGCATGGTTGCCCAGAGACATTGACAGGAGTAATTTGGGAAAGGTTTTCCCCACTGAGAATCTGTAAGTGTTTATCTGAATGTGAAAGCTGGACTTTGAATAAGGAAGGCTGCTGAAGAATTGATGCATTTGAATTGTGGTGCTGGAGAAGAATATTAAAAACATCATGGACTGATAAAAGGATACACTTATCTGGATAGGAAGAACAGGGAGAACGACAACAGGATGAGTCACACTGTCCCCTTACTGAAACAGACTGTGACAGAGGACATTTCAGGGGTCACATGGTGGGGAAGCGATGTGATCTGAACCTCCCAAAATGGAGCAAATCAAGAAGGGAGCATACCTGGATGGAGAGTTGGGAGGAGAGAACAACAGGACTGATGGTTCCTGGGGGGAATGAAGGAGGGAGAGGTGGGGGAAAGGAGGTGGTGTGGATAGGCTCAGGAACAGGGAAACAACAAGTAGTCTGGAATTGGTGGTGAGGAGGGTGTGGGAAGCGTGGTAGGTCTTGAGCAAGGGCAGTGCAACTGAGAGGAAGTACTTAAATCCAAATGAAAGCTGAACATGATAGTGGGGCAAGAGAAAAGGAAAAGGAAATAAAAGAAAGAATTAAGAGGTAAAGGACATTTATAGAGGTCTAAATACAGGCATGCACATATGTGAATATATTTATTTGTGAGGAAATAAATCTATGTGCATATACTTATAGGTGAAGTACTAAGGTAGCAGATGGACCTTGGGCCTCCCCTCAATACTCCTTCAATGCAAGTATACGTTGTTCTATGAAACTGGCATTCCATGATGCCCACTTGGCTCATATAATCACTGAAGATAAATTGATGCATATGCAAGTATGATAAAGAGAGCTAATGGTGGTCGGCTATCCAAAGGTGTAATGTCTGGGGTCTTAAAGACTTGAGGATAAACAAACAGCTATCTAGCTGAGAAACAACCCAGCCCACATGGAATTAGCACACCAGCCTATGTGATCATCAGGTGTTGAAGGGATCGGGGTTCAGGAATCAAACAGAAAAAAATCATATGACTGTTTGCTCACTTTCCCAATACAATCACTGAGGACAGGTGGGGACATGAGCAAGAGTGATGAAGAAAGCTGATGGTGCCCAGCTATCAAAAGCTATAGCATTTGGTGTCTTAAAGGGTTGAAGGTAAACAAGCAGCCATCTAGCTCAGAAGCAACAAAATCCACTATGGAAAAAGCACACCAGTCAGTGTGATCATGAGGAGTGGAAGGAATCAGGTATCAGGTATCAAAGAACAAAAATCATATCATTGTGTGCCCACCCTTCCAATATGTTCACTGAAGACAAATGGGTGCATGAGCAAACATGGTAGAGAAATATGATTAAGCAAACATGGTAGAGAAAGATGATGGTGACCAGTTACCAAAAGATAAAGTGCCTGGAGTCTTAAATATATGAAGGTAAACAAGCGGCTATCTAGCCTAGAGACAGCAAAGCCGACTTGGAAGAACCACACCAGTCTGTGTGACCATGAGGGTCAAAGAGAGCATATATCAAGCATCTAGGAACGAAAATCACATCATTGTGAATGAGAGGGAGTGCAGAGTGGGGACCCAAAGCCCATGTGTGGGCAACTGGACATTTTTATATACCTTTACAGAAAGGTATCTGAGAGGAGACGAGCTGGTCAGGGTACCGTGTAGTGATGATGAAGTATACAACTTTCTTCTAGTTCTTGTTTTTTTAAGTCTTACATTTTTAAAAAAATATCTTTATTGGGGGCTCTTAACTCATAGCACAATCCACCCATTTATCCACTGTGTGCAAAGCACATTTGTACCTTTGATGCCATCATCATTCTCACAACATTTTCTTTCACTCTGATATTGCCTCCTCCTTTTTCCAACCTCTCCCTGCTTCACCCTCCCACACTGTTACTTCCTCCCCCCAACAATAATGATCCCAATTCTACTTTATAAATCCAGCTGGATTGTAAGAAGTACACTGGTACAGATGGAAACTGGTAAGACAGGGAATCCAGGATGGATTAACCTCTCAGGACTAGTGGTATGGGTGGAGATACTAAGAGGGTGGAGGGAAGGTTGGGTAGAAAAGGGGAGCTGATTGCAAGGATCTATATATAACCTCCCATCTGAAGGATGAACAACAGAGGAGTAGGCAAAGGGAGATGTTGGGAAGTATAAGATATGACAAAATAATAATAATTTATGAATTTCAAGAGCTCATGAGGAAGGGAGTAACAGGGAAGAAGGGGAAAAGATGAGCTGATGTTAAGGACTCAATTAGAAAGCAAATGTTTTAAGAATGATGATGACAGCAAGGGCAGACTGACACAATGTATGTATGTATTGTTATAAGTATTGTACAATCCCCCAAGAGATGATTTATTAAAAAAAAATAAGGCCGGAGGGCTCCTTAGAGGTAAGGATGATAAGACTTTGTCTTGTATACTTTGGACATATTGTCAGGAGAGACCAGTCCCTAGATAAGGACATCATATTTGGTAATAGAGTGGAGGGGTGGCAAAAAAGTCAGACCTCGACAAGATGATTGACACAGTGGTTGCATCAATGGGCTCTGGCCTCACAGCAATTGTGAGGACAGTGTAGGACTATGCAGTGTTTCATTCTGTTGTGCACAGGGTCACTCTGTGTCAAAGCCAACCTGATGGCACTTAAGAACAACCGTAACTGCTTACAATTTACTTTCCATAAGTAATGCTATCGACTTTCACTTTTTCAACACTGAATCTCCTGTGTCCAGCTCCATCATAGATAAACATAGCATCCAAGGAATGATGGATGCCAATGAGTGTACATGCCTCATTTCTGACAGTATCATGACTGACTGGAAGTTTAGGGTATAGCTTATCTGCAGGGTCAATGAAGATAGACAGATATCATTATAGGGTTTTTAGATATACTTTCCCCTCATTTCTCTATCTGTCTAATCTATCATCTATCTATCTATCTATCTATCTATCTATCTATCTATCTATCTATCTATCTATCTATCTATCATCTATCTTTATTCATGTGCTGTTATTATGAATTAAAGTGTTATTACAATTTTGACTGACTAGTATTGACATTTAAATTTTTTTGTGATCTGGCAATTCACACATCACATTTTCTACTTTAATTAATTTCTTAAATAAATCCTTTTATTAGAGTCTTGTATAGCTCATACAACAATCCATACATCAATTGTATCAAGTACATTTGTACAGATATGTTGCCACCATCATTTCATAACATTTTCTTTCTACATGAGTCCTTTGTATCAGCTCCTCATTCTCCTTCCCCCTTCCAGAAACCCACTCCCTCATGAACCCTGGGTAATTTATAAGTTATTGTTATTTTGTCATATCTTACATTATCTGATATCTCCCTTCACCCACTTTTCTTTGTCTATCCCCCAGGAGGAGGTTATATGTAGATCTTGTAATCAGTTCCCCCTTTCTCTCTCACCTTTACTCCACTATCCTGGTATTGCCACTCCCAGCACTGGTCTAGAAGGGATCATATCTGTGCCACTGTACATCCTCTGGTCTAGCCAGATTTGTAAGGTAGAATTGGGATCATGATAGTGGAGGGGAGGAAGCATTTAAACATTCTTCTGCAGCATGGGTGGTACGTTTGGATATCAGTCACAACTGATTCAAAGGAGCAGTTTTCTTCTTTTCTTTATGATCTGGACAAGTGTAAGTAGCAAACGAGCAATTGTTCCTTGTGGGTTTGAGCACATTTGCTAAATGCTATTTTTGGATGGTCTTTTTAAAAATCTGCCATTTTACTCTATCATTTTCTGTTTGTGCCAGTTGTTTTATCTTCATCCTGTATCCTTCAATCATTTGATGCCTCCTACTTTGTTCAATATTTGACCTCTAGAGTACTTCAATGTTATATATCAAAGCTTAAACTTTTTCCATTTAAAAAACACTGAGCGGCTGAGCCCCAGTGGCGTAGTGGTTGTGTGCGGGACTGTGGCCCACTGGGATGGAGGTTCAATTCCAGCTCCACAGGAGCAAAGGCTGGGCCTCCTACTCCCACCACCTGAGGGAAGTGATGCCTAAAAAAAACTAAAAAGAAAAGGAACACTGAGCATGTTCTTTCCCTGTTTTAATTTTTATTTCAGGTCTTTGCACATTTCGTAAGCATACTTCATTTTGTCTTCTCAAGCTTCCCCTTGAAATCTTTTGTTTAACTGTTTACTTCATCATCTTCCTCTTCTTTTAGCTTTTTCATACTCTATCTAAAAGTTTCAATATTATATCTAGAGCAAGTCTCAATGTTCTAGCAAGAGCACACCCTAGAATCTCCTCCTAACATCTATTTTGGGGAATTTGATGGCTTACTGGTTGTAAGTAGAGTTGTAAATTGCAAGGTCAATAGTTTGAAACTACCAGTCACTCCTTAAGAGGAAGAGAGGGCTTTCTACTCTGGTGAGCAATTGGTCTTAGAAATCCACAGGGGAAGTTCTTGTTGGCAGCAAATTTGATTTTAAGGCCTTCCTTCCTTCTTTTCTTCCTTCTTTCCTTCCATCCTTCCCTCTTTACTGATCTTTTGGTTTCCTCATGTATGATGGATGGTCTTGATATCATTCAGTCAGCAATTTACTCTAGTCAAATCTATTCTTGTGACAGTCTCTAAATTTAGGTAGGATATACATAAAATTGTATTTTGACACTTGTAGTATGTTTTAATTTTCTTCATTTTGAGCTTGCATATGAATAACTCATGGTCTGTTCAGTCAGTTCTTTATTCTTTGATTTTCATCTTTGTTGTCTCTTTCTACAGATTTGTCATCATCCAATGAAGTCCATGTGTATAGTCACTGTTTATGTTGATGAAAATATGGTATTTGCAATTAATAAGTTGGTGGTTTTGAAAAATTACATCATGTGATTCCTGGAATAATTTCTCTGTCACCATGTTTCCCAACTATCAATCCTTCTTGGTTTCTCTCCACTTGCCAATAATTTTCAATGCAGCTTGATTACATACTTGACTAATTCACACTGCAGATGTTGATAAAAATCTTTACTTTCCTCATGTTTAGCACTGGTTTTGGCATAAATTTGAGTTATAATCCAAATAATAATTATTTATAAATTATTAAGGGTTCATAAGGGAGGGAGGAGTGGGAAGGGAGGGGGAAAATGAGATGCTGATGCCAGGGGCTTAAGTAGAAAGAACGTGTTTTGAGAATGTTGATGGCAACATATGTAAAAATGTGCTTTGTATACAATGAATGTATGTTTGAATTGTGAAAAGTGTTGTATGAGCCCCCAATAAAATGATTTAAAAAGGAAACTAAAAAAGGATTTAAAAAAAATTGAATTATAGTCATATTAACTGGTTTACCTTGTAGTCATTTGGATATTATCCTTTTGTTGACAGTATTTTACTTTGGAATAAATATCTCTTGAAATGTTCTATTAAACAAGAAAAAATGGCATTCCCCTTTACTTTGTCATTATTAATATAATAGATGATATGAATATATGTTCTAAAACAGCCAATACCAGTTAGTTACATCTTGCTAATGCCAAAAATATCTCTTTATGCATTCCATCTCTTTCCTGATGGCTTTCAGTTTTTTAGATTCATACTTTGTTCATTCCATGTTCTTTTTATTGATGGGTTTATACAGCTGTTTCTTCACATTTTGCCTTACGTCTCATCAGGAAATGAAGGTCCCCCATGCTTTGTCCCATCCTCATCATTAAGAGTGATTTTTCTTGGAGAAAGCAGTTCTTTCCCAGTCATATCTTGAGTGCCTTCCAACTTCAGGGACTCATCTCCTGGTACTATATCAGACAATAGTCCACTGATATTCAAAAGGCTTTCAGTGGCCAGGTTTTAAGAAGTGAATTGCCAGGTCCTCTATGCTAGTCTGGATATCCTTCTTTCAAGACAGACTCATTGTTCTTTTGGTAGCCCATGGTGTGATCAATATTCTTCACTAACGCCATAATTCAAATACATCAATTCTTTTCCAGTGTTCCTTTTTCATTGCCTAACCTGCTAAACAGTCATTGAAAATACCATGGCTTGGATCAGGCACATTTTGATCCTAAAAATAATATATTTAACACTTTAAAACAGTGCAATATACGTCCCCAATGGACTAAATAATTTTATTTCTTGACTGCTATTTCCATAAGCATTGATTGTAGATCAAGGAAAATGAAATCCTTCACAATTTTGATCATTACTCTGCTTATTTTTATATTGTTTATTGGTACAGTGGTGAGGATTTCTGTTTTCTTTAAGTTGAGTAGTAATCCCTACTGAAACCTGCAACCTTGATTCTCATCAGCAAGTGCTCTAAGCCTTCCACACTTTCAGAAAGCAAAATTGTGTCACTTGCATCTTGCAAATTGTTAATAAACTTTCTTCCAATTCTGATGTATCATTATTTTCTGTATAGCCCAGCTTCTCGGATAATTTGCTCAGCATGTAGTTTGAGTAAGCTTGGTAAAAGCATACTACGTGTATCAGACAGGGTTCACTAGAGAAACAAAACCAAGACACTAGTAATTCTCTTTATATTTATATAGATAGAAGGATAGATAAGGTAAGAAATAAAGAGTTAACTAATCTATAAAGCAATACAAATGGCTCAGTGCAACTCACTTGCGTGAGGCAGCTAGTAGATTGGCTGCCCTTGGAGTCTTGAGGGCTGCTGAGTAGTCCTATGTAGAGCAAATCAGGCTGTCTGGTCACAGGCAGCAAACAGCAGAGCAGGTCACCAACAGTCAGCCAGATGACAGAGTCCAACAGTCTCCAGCTCAAGAGATGTATATCTCAGGGGTGTGGCAGAGCAGGGCTTGAAGGAACCTCAACTCACAGCTACACAGTCCACAATTAGGTGTCCCACGGGTAGTGTTGCTGGGAGGTCGAGGCACAGGATGAACAATGCAGCTGGCTGGTCCAAAGATCCAAGAGCAAGAGAACAAGCGCAGGGATCGCTGAGTCTTCCTGTCTCTGCCCTTCAAATCATTCTGTGTGTTCATTGGCCGTGCTGTCACAACAGACCTACCAATCTTCTGTGGCCATGTTGGCATAACAAGCCTACCCATCACACTACACTAACACATATTTCCATGATTTTAAGCCATGCCCTTTAATCTTGCTCTGTTCTAAAGACTGCCTCTTGATCCTTGTACAGGTTCCGTTTGAGCACAATGAAGTGTTCTGGAATTCCCATTCTTCTCAACATAACATAGTTTGTTATATTACAGTAGCTTAGCCAATATATCCAACTAACCAATATATCCTCTTCAAAACAACTTTTCTAAGAGCCCCAGAAGAATTGGCCTGTTAATTGAAACATCACCAGTTCAAAGTCATACAAGAAAGATGAAGCTGTCTGCATCCGTAAAGATTCACAACTTCAGAAATCCACAGTGTAAAGTGTCTATGAGTTGGTATTGAATGTATGAAAGTGAGTTTGAATTTTTTTTGCAAAAATTTCTATAGTTTTGTATTTATACTATTCATTCAGAAATTCTTAGATACTGTCAGTCTGGGTAGACTAGAGGAACAAATTTCATAGACATGCCTATACATATAAGGAAAGGGTTTATTTACAAAAGGAACGGAACACCGAGAAAGCATCCCAACCCAGTCTCGTTCAAAGTCATAAGTCCGATATTAGCCCACATGCCCGATACCAGTCTATAATGTCTCCTTCCTACTCACGAAGTCACACGTCAGTGGGTACAGAATTCCGGTGCTGCATGGCCTCTTCAGCTTCAGAGGTTGGCACCATCAGGGCAAAGCCATGTGGCTTCTGCTCCAGGTCCTTCAGCTTCTCGGATGCTGCCATCTTGTCTTGTCCATGATTAATCGTCTCTGAGAACTAACTCCCAATAAACAGGGAGATAGCTTCTCCTCTTCACGAGGGAAATATCATGAGATTTCCCAGACATATCAGGAGAAAGCCAGGCCCACACAGAGGCCTCATTGGCTACTCAATGGCTATCTCCAGACTAACAGGCCAGACTCCACCCCTACACTTCCATCATAAAATTAACTTAAGCACATGACTGCTACAGATACTATCTTTAATTTCCTATCTATCTTTGACTTGGACTCTTATTTACATTTTATATTGTTAATTAACTCTGTGAATGTGTATAGCATTTTCTTTCCAAATATGTAAGTTTCTTAAAGGACAAGAATCTTCTCTTAGGCATTTTTATATTGCATGATAATTCTTAGTTTTGTTCCTTAGTTACAGTATCTTCTATATTTGTGATGTTTGTTATACTGTGACTTCTATAATTTTTCTAGTATTTTTAATTTAAGGTTCTGTTTCCAATGATATGATCATTTCATTTTTAAAATCAACATTAAAACTAAAGGAATAAAAGCTTTCTATTTATTTAGGAGAAAAAAACCCCTCAGTCTTAGTTCTTTAGGTCTTTTAAAATTACAATAATGAGTTGTTAGTCACCATTGAATGGGCTCTGATTCTTGACTTTATGTATATCAGATGGAAATATTGCCCTGTTCTGTACCATGCTTACAATCCTTGGTAAATCTGAGCCCGTTGTTGTCTTCACCATGTCAATCCATCTCATGGAGCATTTTCTTTGCTTTCCCTTGTCCTCTGTCTTATCCAGCAATATTTGATAAGATCTTGCTGGTGACTGGTCCTTTCTGTCCAAAGTAAGCAAGATAAAATCTTACCAACTGAGCCACTAAAAAGTAGTCTGTGTACATATCCTCTAAGCCAAATTGTTCACTATTCTGTTTGTTGTTTTTGTTAGATGACATCAAGTTGGTTCCCACCCAGAGGGATACTCTGTACACTACCTAGTCGCCTTCATCTTCACAACTGTTCTTGTGTTGGAAACAATTGCTGTAGCCACCCTGTCAATCCGTCTCATTGAGTGTCATCCCCTCTTTTGCTGCTCCTCTATTTGACCAAGCACAGCATCCTTCTCCAGGAACTTGTCTCTTCTGATAACATGCCCAAAGTATGTGATGCAAAGCCTCGATATCCATTCCTTCAAGCAGTGTTTTGGATATACTTTTTCCAAAACTTACATATTTGCTCTTTTGGAAGTCTCCTACACCACAGTTCAGATGTATTGATTTTTATTCAGTCTCCCATAGTCAATATACAATTTTTATGTGCACATAAGACCATTGAAAATGCCATAACTTGGGTGTACAAACTTGGTTTTGTGACCATTTTTTGTGACCATTTTTCTCAGCATACAGATTGAATAAGTAGGGTGAGAAGATACAACCTTCACCTCCCTTGATTTTGAGTCTCCCTGTAGGACTCCCTTATTCTGTTTGCACAACTGTCTCTTAATCCTTGTTCCGGTTCTGTGTGAACACAATAATGTCTTCCAGAATCCCCCTTCTTCTAAAAATTATCCATAGTTTATTATAATCCACATTGCTGAAAGTCTTGGCATAGTCAATGGAACACAAATAAGAATCTCTCTAGTATTCTTTGCTTTCAAACAAAATCCATCTGAAATCAGCAATGTTATTCTTTTTTTCAAGTCCTCTTCCATATATAGCTTGAACCTCTGGCTTCTGATCAATGACTGTTTAAAATTTGGTTGGATGATCTCCAGCAAAATTTTATATGTGTGTGCTATTAATAATATTGTTCTATTGTCTTCCCATTCTGTTGGGTCGCCTCTCTTTGAACTGGGTACAAATAAATCAGTCTGGTAGCTAAGGTTCCAAATTTGTTGACATAGATGAATAAGTGCTTCCAGTAGCTTATTAAAATATTTCAATTGGTGTCCCATCTATTCCTGGAGGCTTGTTTTTTACTAGTGCTTTCAGTACAGCTTGGACTTCTTCCTTCAGTACTGTTGGTTCTTATACTATCTCTTAAAATGGTTGAATGCTGACAACTTCTTTTTGATACAGTAACTCTATGTTCTTTCCATCTTCTCGATATGTCTTCCATCATTCAAAATATTTGGACCACAGAACTTTCTGAGATTGCAACTTAAGGCATTCTTGAGTTCTTTCCGTTTCAGAGATGCTGAGCATGCCCTTTCATTTTGGTTTTCTAATTCTAGGTCTTTGTACATTTCCTTCTAATGTTTTATTTGGTTTTATTTAGCTGCCCTTTGAAATAGTATACCCTGCTCTTTGACTTCATCCTCTCTTTGCTTTCACTATGATTAAAAACAAGTTTCTGAGTCCCTTCTGACATCCACTTTGATCTTTTCTTTCTTTCCTCTCTTTTGCTTTCTTCATGTCTTTTTTCTTGATATCTTCTCACAGCTCCCTGGGTCTTCTGTCATAAGTGTTCAGTAAGTCAAATCTCTTCTTGAGATGTCCTCCAAATTTGGGTGGGATTGACTGAAAGTCATATTTTGGCTCATATGGACTTGTTTTAATTTTCTTCTATTTTAATATATGAGGTTATATATGAGTAATCGATGGTCTGTTCCACAGTCAGCCTCTGACCTATATTGGCTGATATTGAAGTCCTCCAGCATCTCTTCCCACAAGGATTTTCAAGCTGATTTCTGTGTATCTGAAGATGTCCACATATATAGTCATATTTTGTATTGTTGAAAAAGTATTTACTAGGGATCATGGGTTTTGCAAAGTTCTAGCATGAAATCTCTTGTTTTGTTTCTATCACTGAACTTTATTTTCCAGCTACTGTTCCTTCCTCTTTGTTTCCAACTTTTCCAGAGGAATCACCAGTAATTAAGAATGCATCTTGTCTAAACAGTTCATAAATTTTAGACAAAAGATACTACTAAAATTATTTAATTTCTTCATTACTAGCTTTAGTGATTGACACATAAATTTGAGTAATAGTTGATTTGATTGCATTTCTTGCTTTTTGATAGACATGATCCTATCACAGTCAGCACTGTGCTTCCAGATAGATCTCAAAAGGTCCTTTGTGACCATGGATGAAATATAATTCCTCTTGATTGTGTCAACACACAAAGCAAATCATATACTTTCTATTTTGAAAATAGTAAATACCAATCAATTTAAGCTCTCTAAGGCCTTTAATATCATCCTTTATATGTTCCAATTAATTTTAATATCTTCAAATTTTCCTGCAGTCATCCTTCCTACATTCAAAGTTACAATTGATGTTTGCAGGGTTTTTTGGGGTTTTTTTTGCCGATTTTGAGTTGTGTCCCAACAGCAAATGAAGATCTTGAAGGCTTCACTCCTTTTGCATCATTATCCTTCTACCCTGAGGAGGCAGCTCTTTCTCAGACTAATATTGCACACATTCATTCTCTGGCATTATCTCCAATAGTGCCCCACATCTATCCATTAGGTTTTCAGTAACTGAAAATATTTCCATGCATCTATAGGGTGTCTTCTTGTCTGTCGGTTTGTCATATTTTGGTGGCTTATATGTTGTTGTGATACTGAAAGCTCTGTCACTGGTATCTCACACACCAGCAGGGAACAGCTTTCAACAGAGCTTCCATACTAAGAACAAACAAAAAGACAGCATAGGATGTCCACTTCATAGGAATTCGCCAATGACAATCCTATGGATTATTATAGTAGACCATAATATCTTCAATTATCCTCAATGCAGATGGGTCAATTCCCCTTTGGCCTTCATTTCCCATTGTCCAGTTTTCACCTGTAAATAACATGATTCAAAGGACCATACTTTGGGACAGATGTTTCTTAATCATGGAAGTAATATCTTTTATTTTTTAATATTTACAATGCATCTTTTGCTGTAGGTTTTTTTCATCCAGTATAGAATATAATTTCTTGACTATTGCATCTATGGACATTTATTGTCAATTCAACTAGAAGGAAATCCTAGACAACTTCAATTTATTTGCCATTCATCATTTATTTCTCCAGGTATGAGGATTTTTGTTTTATGTTCAGGATTAATTCATGGTGAAGGCTTCTTACCTTCATCAGTAAGTTATTCAAGTGGACTTGAATTTGGCAAACAAGGTTACATCATGCAATCCTGCCTTAAGTAGTGCTATAGATATGAGATTTTATGAATAAAAATGGTCTTAGAGAAACCCCAGATAGAACCTATAGACCTTCCTCTGGTCACATAACAGGATCTTCAGGAGGGTTAAACTGGCACATCAGAATGTAAAACACAATTTTATTCTCAAATGGGACAAACAAGTTAAGAGCTACTTAACAATGACCTTGGCTACATGGGATTGTATTTTCAAATTAAAAAAAAACACAAAGAATTTCAAGGTTAAGTCTGCTTGCTGACTTCAGGAAAGAAGTGTTCAAGGCCTGGCACTTGAATTGCTTCCATATACAATTCTGTAGAACTATGAATTTAGAAATAGACCAAGGTTTCTCTGAATGACACTGAGTTCCCAAGAAGGTAGTTCTGACTCCAGGGTAGAAGACCTCCCATGGGCTCTGTCAGGTTTCTTCATTTGAAAATTGTTCACTAAGACCATATAAATAATATATAAAAACAACTGTCTTTATGCCTTTATGTAACTGAAAACCTAGTGGCAAAATCAAATAAAAAAAATGAAATTGTTCCATGAACTTTTTGAAGTCCCATATTGAGTCTTGCCAAATCAACACCGAAAGTCCCAAAGCTTTGGGTCCACAATGAATGCTAATGGAAGTAGCAATGAAGACATCAAAGGATGGAACACATTGATCAGCCGAATCTGCTGCATAAGGTCTGTATAATGTGTAAAGAAAATAAGGATATCACTTTGAGAGCTAAGATGTACCTGACCCAAGTCATGATATTTTCAATTTCCACAAAGGCATGTAAAATCTAGACAATAAATAAGGAAGATGGGAGAAGAACTGATGCTTGACTTATGGTGTTGGCAAAGGATATTGTGGACATTCAGAAAGATTTAAAATATATATGGTTTCAATTTAGTACAACCACAATATTGTTTAGAATCAAGAATGATGGGACTTAGTATTATGTAATTTGGGCAAGCTATTAGGAGAGACATATCCATAGAAACCCTATCGTCCTGGTAAAGTAGAGGGTCAGTGAAAAAGAGAAAACCACACAAGGAGATAAACTGACCAAGGGGCTGCAACAATGGGCCGAACCCTAACAACTGTAAGGTCAGTACAGGACTGGGCGGTGCTTCCTTCTGATTAGCATAGCGTTGCTGTGAACCACAACCTAACAACTACACACACACATCAATAAAAATGCATTGCTGTGAAATGATAGCCACTTTTACTAAACAAAACTCTCAAAAATGTGAAGACATCTTTTCTCCATTTAATCTGTACACTCACGAAGGTTATCTTTCCATCTCTCCAATCCTTCCCAAAGGGTTCTGTTTACCTGATAGATTAAGATTTGGGCTGTTAGGCAAAAGATGAACATTTTGAACCCATCAGCTCTCCAGTAAGTGAAAGATAAGACTCTCTGCTCCAATAAAGCTTTACAGGTTCCGAAACCCAGAGGGGCATCTCTGCTCCTTCCATAGGGATTTTATGAGTTGGAAATGACCTGATGGCAGATGGTTTGTTTTTTTGAATGCTTACTGGAGTAATTCTTCATTGATTTATACCAACTCAAAATGGCAGTTTTAGCATCCTCAAGGAACTCAAGTTGTTTTCTTTCCTTTGGGGTGTGTGTGTGTGTGTGTGTGTACATACATACTCTGAGAATATATATGTATATATATAGTATTTATATATCATATATACTCAAGTATAAGTCGACCTGAATATCAGCTGAGACACCTAATTCTACCCCCAAAAATGACATGAAAACTTGGCTTCTACATGAGTATGTATGGCAGATATGGCATACAGGAAGTATGAAGGAGTCAGGTCAAGGGATATAGAGTGGATTGGATATGTTACCTAGCAGTATTCTCAAAGGACGGCCCTTGTTGTCCTTGAAGAATGACCAGGTGCATTGTTATGATGTAAAAAATATATATCTCTTCTTGCAACTTTCCTGGTCATTTTCTCACACAGTTTTCTATTTTATTAAAACTTCTCCCTAATATGCCCCCATGATCACCTTGTGTCTTTACAGAAAATCTGTCAAGATTATCTCTTTGGAATTCAAAAGACAGTTGTCATAGCCATCTGATCCTACTTTCCTGCTCTGAAGTTAACTGGCCTCTCAGATCCCCTTGTCAATCATAGTTTTGATGGGACCATCTTTCTGAATTATACTAGTAAATCCAGGACTGGTCCCAGATTATGACTTGTTCCATTAAATTGTCTTCAGGATTATAGGAAAGACCAGCTCTTTGACCAAGCTGATATTTATGAAACACTTCTGTGATCCAGTGCTGAAAACTTGCTGAGCCCAAGATGTTCACTTAAAATTAATAATGCTAACCCATGTACAATCCAAACTATACCAGGTATTGCACCAATAGTAACTCAACAAATCCCACCAGTTCTGGGCTTTGGCCATATTTTCTTCATTTAAGGTTGATGCTCTTGCTCCTTTAGCTTCTCTTCAAGGTCTTCTCCACCTTCTCAGATATTTGGTTCATCTGAAAACTGTTGCTTTATTTGGGGGCAGCAGTCCCTAAACTTATTGCAACGCTTCAATGATTTGGAAAGATGTCCACTTGAGATGTGTTAGAATTTTGATATTAGCCTAACCTCAAAAACCATTCACTTATTTTTGCCCCTATGTGAAAAAAAACGTATCCTTCCACCCCTACCCCAGGCATCCTAATGGGACAAGATATGTGTTTCACTACTAGAACTTGTCTGCAGTCATCACTGATCACAAGGACATATTTAAACACATTTTTGTTTGTTTTTGTTAATAGGATCATTTTTTTATTCAGGAAAAAAGACAAAAACCCAAAACAAAGTTTTCTAACCATACACAGGAGTAAGGATAGGTAGGGGGAAGTGTTTGTCCATTCTAGTCCCAACCTCCACTCCATGTTTTTGGCAGCAATAGGGAGTGTGAGGTAATGCCCCCTTCCCCAAATGATGTCTGTGGGTGTAAGGGAAGGAGGTGGCTGCAAAGCAGTGGGAAGTGGTGGGGAAGGAGAAGACGAGGTCTGTACCAGGAATGCTGCAGGTGGGGCCCTGCTCATCAAACCACCGTGGACACCGTGGACGAGGGTCTTGGCAGTCACAGTGACAGTGGAAGGTGGGAACTCCACCAGGACTCAGTGTAAAGAGCCCCCGTCCAGCAGTCCACCTGCAGGGCATCCTGGCTCACAGAACAGTGCTGGCCCCCAAGTGTCAGCCCATTCATGAATAACTTAGACGGCTGGCATGAGGTTGACGATGTAGGCCATCCACTGGGCCATAGCATTGCTAGCTTAGGCTGCTTTTCGGTGCTTCTTCGGGGACCAGGCTGAGCTTCTGATGGCAGGTAGGGGAAAGACAGACCATGCTTCTGCTAGCTGTCAACACATAAAAAAAATAAACGAGTACATGTATGAACTATATAGAGTCATAACTTTGGACTTACCCTCATGTTTCATATAGCTTAAATATGAACTATATCTCCATTTTTGTATCTAGAACTCACTTAACTTATGAAGGACAGTTTACTGATATTATTGGCTATTAGTTATTTAGTACCTGTGACTTACAGAGAAACAAGTAACTAACCATATATTTAATTTCTTGAGTATCTTATCTTTCAGCAAGTGTTGCTAGCAAGCATTTCTATTCAAAGAAAAGCAATTATTTGATTGTAAAGTTTAATAGATTAACTGAAATATAAATTTAGGTTTCACTTGGAAGGACAGCGGTAATTTAAGTAACTAATTGATTTTGTCAGTTGCTGTTTGCTTTATTATCAGTCTGTTTATTATCTAATAGATTATATAAATTAATTCACTAACTGCATGAAGTCATTTTGCTATCTCTAATTAGAACTTAAGAGATTTCAAGATTCAAGGTTTTTGTAAAATGCTGATTTATTTTATTTTTTAAAATCATTTTATTGGGGGCTTATACAACGCATCACAATCCATCCATACATACATAGTATGCAAAGCACATTTGTACATTTTTTGCCATCATCTTCTCAAAAAAGTTTCTCTCTCCTTAAGCCTTTGGTATTAACTCCTCATTTTAAATGTCGATTTATTATGTACTTTTTATTTTCTTTACCGTCTTCCATAGCTACCCATTATAGAAATAGCCTTCCTCTCCTGTTATTTCAAGCTGTAGTGCCACCTAGTGTTAAACAGCTTTTCTGGGCTTCTTGAAAATCTTAACGGGGAACACTGGCAAAGTAATGAAAACAAAACAAAATTTGCTGTGAATTCTTTTCCTAGTCATTCTGTGGGACTACCCCCAGGACAGGGTAGAGCTGTACTGTAGGGTTTCTAGGCTGTCATCTTCATGGAAGCAGATTGTCCCATCTGTCCCCTTCCCCCCCCCTCCCCCCCCACCACCACCCCTTTGGAGGAACTGGCGGGTTGAACTACCAAACTTCTATTTAGTTAGTGCATGGGTACTCTCTCCAAAGAAATGGAGCTCACTGCCCTGACTCGAGAGGCTCAAATTCTAGAATCGTGACTAACTATCTCAAAAATTAAATAACAGAGAATCTAAATCAAATATTTACCCGTTAGGAAGGAGGAATCTAAGATAATTATTTTAACATAAGCTTTCAAAAGAATACCGCCTCTTTCTTCCTTTTTTTAAAAACCAGTTTTATTGGCATACAGTTCAGGTACCATACAACTCAATAATCCAATCACGTCAAGAAGAGTTGTAAAATCAGTCCCACAATCAATTTGAGAACATTCTCTCCTTCCATGTACTCATTGTTATTCGCTCCCCAGTTCCCCCCAACCTTTTGAGCCATGCCCACAAGAAACCATTAATCCAATTACAATCCCTATCTTGTATGCCTTCTTTTTAAATCATTTTATTGGGGGCTCAAACAACTCTTATAATAATCCCTATATAAGTCCATTGTGTGCCAAGCACATTTGTGCATTTGTTGCCATCATCATTCTCAAAATCTTTGCTTTCTACTTAAGCCCTTGGTATTAGCTCATCATTTTCCCCTCCCTCCCTCATGAACCCTTGATAATTTATAAATTATTATTATTCTGTGATATTGCAAACTGTCTGATGTCTCCCTTAACCTACTTCCCTGTGATCCTTACCCCAGCGAGGAGGTTATATGTAGAACCTCATAATCATTTCCCCCTTTATACTCCACCCTCCCAGAATCATCACTCTCACCCCTGATTCTGAAGGAATCACCTGTCCTGGGTTCCCTATGTTTCCATTTCCTATCTATACCAGTGTACATCCTTTGGTCTAGTCAGATTTGTAAGGTAGAATTAGGATCATGATAGTGGTGGGGTGGGAAGGATTCAGGGGGAGGAAGCCATGAAGAATTAGAGGAAAGTTGTATGTTTCATCATTGCTACACTGCACCCTGACTGGTGGGCCTCCTCCCAGTGGCCTTTCTGTAAGGGGATATCCCTTTGCCTACAGATGAGCTTCGGATCCTCAATCTGTACTCCCCCTCATTTAAAATGATATAATTTTTAGTCTTTGATGCCTGATAGGTGATCCCTTTGACCCCTCATCATCACACGGGCTGATGTGCTTCTTCCCTGTGGACTTTGTTGCTTCTGAGCTAGATGGCTGCTGGTTTATCTTCAAGACTTTAAGACCCCAGGCGCTATATCTTTTGGTAGCTGAGCACCATCAGCTTTCAGTAGTGATAAATTGTCAATTGATTTAAATCTTCTTTTAAGTATCATCCAAAGTAGCAATAGAATTTCTGGAATCTTCTAAATACAATAAAGCATGTGAAATCTGTCAGAGAAGGAAACTAAAATATTTTCCACCACTAGAGAGTGATAGAAAAGTGGTCAACTTGGGAGACCCAGAAAAAAAACCGGTAGAGAAAAGTGAAGCTGGTCAGTTCTGTCTTTCACAAGTTTCACAGTTTGCTTTGGCAATTTTCCATCTTTCCTTTGGCTGACATGTCTTGATATTATTTTGCTTGGGATGTTTTAAGAGTGTTATAAAACCTATGCAACACACATAGATATCATATGATTCCAACTGATAACGACTATAGGACAGAGTAGAACTACCTCAGAAGGTTTCAGAGGCTGCCAATCTTGATGGAGCAGACAGTCTCATCTCTCTCCCATGAAGCCACTTGTGAGTTTAAACTGCTGACCCAGTCATGAGCCTGTCAACCTGTAACCCACTGCATTACCTGTTCATGAATGGCATCATGCTGAAAACATCTTTACAGGGTTAGCTTAATGGTAACTTTGACTTTGTTTTTCTCCACGTTCTCTCAGTCCTGTGATCCTTCTCTACATAAATTTTGTCTTCCAACAACTGATAATGGTCTAGTATTAATTTCAGTCTATTGAACCTGCCATCAGCATTATCAGGCTATAGAAAGCTACTCTTTCCCTCCCATTGAGCAAAGTACTGGGCAGGTGTTCACTCTGATTAGACCAAATTAAGTCCTATGCTTTATCCCAAGACTGAATCCGAGAATAGGATTATGTGGAATATTTTCAGTCAATCTGAAGTTGCATTTGGAATAGAACTGAGATCAGCCATAACCAAAGTCTGAAAGGCTCAGGACTCTGTTTATATTGACTGACACTGTTGATTCAGACACATGGTGATTCTGAAATATAGAGCGGGTCTGCTCCATAGAGCATCCTAAGCTGTAACCTTTACAGAGCATTCTGCTTCATGGAGAACCTGGGGGATCCAAGTCACCGGCCTTTTAGCTAGCAGTGCAATGCTTAACCCAGTGCACCACAGGGTTTCTGGATTTGGCTAGGAGGAGGTAAGGTGGTACTGTACTTCACTCACTTCTCAACCCCTCTTAATCTGGCTGATGTATGGACAGGTCATTCATTCAGTCAGGGCTTCTTTACCTTGCTAGTTCCAACACACAAGGCTTCGTATAAACTAAGTGTTCCATTTTTAAAGAATTTAGTGAGAGGCATGAAAGAATATGTTCAATAGTGGCTCCTATGCTATGACTTTAAATAAAATAGAAACACAGTAAAACCTATGGAAGCCAGGACCTACATAAGGAGAAAATATGTGAGAAGGTGAGCTAGCTAAGGTTCATTGTACCTACCTAGCTGATCAACACACGTGGGTTTAATTGAAGGGTGGAGAGATAAATGGTTCAGCGATGCTCATCTTTCGAGTTCTTGGGTCTCTTGTTCTTGGATGGTCAGACCAGGGTGCAGCTGCCTTAGCCAGGTCCTTGCTTCAGCTGGCAAGGTTCACTTCTTGCAAGATGTCCCTGTAGAGCAGCCACATAGACCTACCCTGATACAACCCTGGGTGCTGGAGAAACCACGTGGAGATCCCTGCTAGTGCTGAGATGAATACATATCTCTCAAATGGCTTTCCTCCTGCAATCTGCATCATTGCATGTATTTTGTGAGATTGAGGAGTACTTTGTAAATTGGTATTGGATATATAGACTAATGTTGGATATATAGACTTATAGGTTTGGATGGTACTGGTTGGCATGCTTTCTGAATGTACACATATCCTTTAGAGAAAACTCTCTTTTATATATATAGGAGTTTCTGTGGATTTGTTTCCCTCATTTACCCAGCCTAACACAGAAGGTAAATTAAAATATTTACCACATAAATAGAAAGTGCTAAAAAATTGTTGACTACCTCTGTCAAAATGCTAAAACCTGAGACCCAGAAAAGCAATGCAGACCTGTTGCTTCTTGGTTCTCACAAGTTTCACTGGATACTAATTTAGAAATATTTTTTAAGTTAATGAATTAAGAAAGTAGTTTTAAAATGAGCATTTTGTTTTTTTTCTTTGCTATTGACAGTGTGATTACCTGCCAGGTGTTCTGTTTTTCTCCAAAAGTTTTTTTCTTGGCATCTAATTCACATAGCATACAATTCAATAGTTCAATCACATCTAGAAAAGTGGTACAATCATCACTACAATCAGTCAGTTTTAGGGCATTTTTCTTCAAGCTTATACTCATCATTATTAGCGCACCATTTCCCCCAATTTTCCCTGTCTTACCCTCAAGGAACCATCAATCCATTACTGCCTCTATAGAATTACCTATTCTGGATTTCATATAAAGAAAAACATTAAAAAAAACAGAGAAATGAACAAAAACTAATAATAACAACAAAGACGGTCCTATAAAAGCCTCAATCAAAAACAAAGCAGAAAATATTTTAAAACTATAACAAATTTAAATGGATCATAAGGGAGATCAAGTGATGAGTGCTAGATTTTGACCTAACTGCACCTAAAAGAAACAATTTCCCGATGCCTTCTGCATGTTAGGAAGGTTATTCATATCCCTGCTTTACAGTCAGAATGGTTAACATTTACTCCGTATGACCAAGCAGAATATTAGAGGGCCAATTCAGAGAAAAACACTGTCCCCTCAACAAGGAGCTTAAAGCATAGCAAGTAAATGACAACATCAGATATGAAAATGTCATTGCTGTGTCATGTTTGTTTCAGATCTCAGGAGTTCAGAACAGTCGACCTAGAGATGATTGTTGACACTGAAACCAGGTGGCTGAGTTAGTGTCGACAAATGAAGATCAGAATCCAGTGCTTTTGGGGTGTAGCTTGAAGCCATTAATTACCCTACTGGGCAAGCCAGAGTGAAGAGAATTAGTCACATATTTCAGCCCCATACAGTAATATTGCTTTATGGTAAGGACCACTGCATAATGCCACACTGGCCATGCCTTGTTTAAGTAAAGAGATGTTCTTTCTGTAGACTCTTCTCAGTCTGACTATCTGCCACACTTTCCTCATGGCAGTGGCATCTGATGGTTGATCATTCTACATATGAGGAGGGTGTACATGGGGTGACGGCTAGTGTATCTTTTCCTCAGAGAAATGAACGTGAATCAAGAGAAACTGGAGTGATTTCTAAACTGGTTCTCCAGAGACCCAGAGCTTTTCACAGCCTCGGGGACAAGCACTATGGGTGTAGTGGTAGGTGGGGTGGTGAGTGGGTGGGAGGGGATAGGAATGGGGAAGCTTACTACTGCATGAATTTCCAACTCTTACATCTCTTTTCTCCCTAATTTATAATATTATGTTTGGGGATTCTGGAGCCAGTTGGGTTTTATAGTTTTGTTTTGGGGTTTTATAAAATTAGCCATGGATGGGGGCTAAAAAGTTTTGAGCAGCAAATCCTGTGATGAAACAGTGAAGGTCTCAGTAGCCTATCAGTTCCATAACCTGTCTGCTATTAAACCATTTGATGGAAAGGGCACTCTCAGTTCATCAGCTTGATGAACTACTGACCACTCAGATATGTATCTGTATATCACTCCAAACTCCTCACACAGAGGGACTGAATAGTAAGTGGCTTCTAAAATAAAAAGCCATATGGTGTCTTCGATCATTACAGATCTGTCAAGGACCCCAGAACCGATTTCTGTGGTGACAACAGAACTTATCAGAAGGGCTGAGTGGGTGGTTAGGTGTTATTTGTGGCATTGAGACTTATGGCTTAAGTTCCATTTAAAAACACATCTCCCCAATGGCATGTCATTGTTACCAGAAAATTTTCCATTAAAATGTCACTTCCTTGGGTTAGGGCATTGCCATCTGTTGAAATGCAAACCATTTAATGGAGAAGATAGGACGTTCTAAACAATGCATATCCAAGTTTCAAGAAATATAATTTAAAATTTTATCTGGAATTGAATTTCATTTTAGTGCACAACCCATTTCCCTTTAATAGCAAAATATTGAATCTTGCCAAATTGAGGTCAACCCATCATCTTGGTTTTAAACCGAATGCTTTTTGGAAGTCACTACCCAGATATTCAATATTCTTCATCATCTTCTCCTGACAAAAAAATTTGGCCATACGGGGGTGGCAGGGGGAGCAGGAGGTGGCGGCACAGTCTGGGCTGTGGTAATGCCGTGCCTTGGTAGGCTTTACTGGAGTGTAATTCACCCCACTGGGTCTTGAGTATTGATTTCAGTCTCCTCTGTCTCTGGTTGGTAGCTTTCCATGGCCTCCGCTGGTCTGTTCCATGCTCTCTTGGCCCATCTTGACTGATCATGGGCTTCTACAGTCTGTCAGTTCTGCTCACTTATGGGCTAGGAGTTGCGGACTTGTTTCTCCACCCCAACTTAGGAGAGGAGGTACTGTGATCAGGTTTATGATCTGGATTGTTGTGCTGAAAAAGTATTTGTGGGTATGAATGTAGTAAGACATTATCTTAATCATTTGCTAGCAGTTCTCAATGTAGTAAGAACAGATCATTTAAATTGTAGCATCTTGACTTTAGTGTTTAAAATTCAGGGCATGTCTTTCAGTTTTTAATTTCACATATCTGATCATTTTATTCTTTTATCTATTATCATTATTTATAATTTTGTGCTTTCTTTACCATTTTATTTTGCATCTTTTTACTTACTTTTTATGTACTACTTTATTATTTATCATTGTATATGTTTAGTCATTTAGTACATCTAGTATTTTAATATTTACTGTGACCTTTTATGAATTAATTCCTATAATAACATTTAATTATGTTTTTCAATATAGTAGGGTGCCTTTTCATGTGTTTTCTTAACACTGCTCATGGAAGCAGCAGTCAAGAAACAAAGACATTACACTGGGCAAGTTTGCTGCTGGAAAGGGAGAAAGAGGAGTTTATGCCAGGGGCTCAAGTAGAAAATATTTGGAAATGAATGTGGCAACATGTGTACAAATATGCTTAATACAAATGATGTATTGAATGTTATAAGAGCTGTAAGAGTTTCCCAATAAAATCTATATTAAAAAAGAACTCTTTAAAGTGTTAAAAAGCAAAAATAGCATTTTGAAGACTAAGGTGCACCTGGTTAAGCTGTAGTATTTTCAATGGCCTCACATGCATGTAAAATATATATGTGTATATATATTACAATGAATAAAAAAGAATGATGGATCATTGAGACCTTTGAATTAGATCTTAGTAAAGATTATTGAACTTGGACTACGAAAACCAAGAAAAACAAAACTCCCTGCCGTCCTGTTGATGCTGGTTCCTAGTGACCCTGTAGGAATAGGGTAGGACTGTCCCTGTGGGTTTCCAAGTCTGTAACTCATTCTGAGACGTGCAAACCCCATCCCTCTGAGTGGAGAGGCTGGCGGTTTCGAATTGCAGACCTGGCAGTGAGCAGACCAACCCATAACCACACCACCACAAGAATAAGCAAATCTGTCTTCGTGGAATTACAGCCAGGATGGTTTTGCAGCCAGAAGCTTGGATGGCAAGAGTTGGTCTCACAGTACCTTGAACATCTATCAGGAGAGACCAGTTCCTGGAAAAGGATGTCATTAAGTAACAGGTTACGAAAGAGAGGAAGACCTCCATCCAGCAATAGGGATCAGTACAGTGGCTATAGCAATGGGCTCAGAGGGAGCAGTTGTGAGAATGGTGCAGGCCGTGGCAATATTTCATTCTGTTGTCCCTGGGGTAGTTATGAGAGGGAGTTGACTGAGCAACACTTAATAACAGCAGGCACAGATATTTCATATCATCATATGCACACATAATAGGTATGTGATGTTATGTGATTTATTATGTGTTACTTCATTAGCTGATAATCGATATCCATTTTTTCAATTAAAAAAAATTGTCTGCTTTCTTATCATGGCACGTTTGAGACGCTCTGGCCTGCTCAAGGGTTTAGTTCATGTTGGACTTGACATGGGACTCTCTTCAGATGTGTATCTCCCAGCCTCCACTTGGGAGGCTTGTGCCTGCTCATCCCGCTAGAGAGCAGGTGCTAGGGACACGGGTGGAAAGGCACAAAAAGGTGATCGATGCTCATGGCAAGGGATCTTAGTAACTGTCTCAACTGTGTAGCCGCTTCATCCTCTGAGATTCTCCTTGACAAAAAAATAAAAAGGTAGTACACATAAGAACTACAGAAACTTAAAGAAATCTTTTTTTAATTTTTAGAGCCCCATTTCTTGGTAGTAAAGAGAATAATCAGGCTTACTTCATGTATAGTTGTAAGACTTGAATTAAGAAAATGTAAGTGTGGTTCTCATCACAGGGCCTGGCATAGACACGTGAATGTCTTATAAAGAAAGTGGAATATTTAAAACAGTTTACATTTTAGCAGTTAAGTTTTCTACCCACAGATAAAGCATACTTCTTCATTCTTTAATCTTCCTGTAGCTGAAACATTTGAAGCAGGCACATTAATTATAAAGGACTGCTATTGTGAAACAGAACCCTAATGCTGCAGTGGATTAAGTATTGCTTCCTAATTGAAGGGTGGACACTTTAACCTCCCCAGCTTGTCTGTGGGGACAAGATGTGGCCATTGGCTTCTGTAAAAATGTATTACCTCAATAAATGGCAGAATAGCGGCTTTGAAAAAAATGTATTGCCTCAGAAACACCATTGGAGCAGTTCTTCTCTGTCCTATAAGATCTATGAGTCAGAGTTTACTAAATGATTGCAGAGTTTGGCGGTAGACTAAAGAATATAAAATTATAGTATTTATTTGAATTATAAGAATAAATAAAAATACAAATTCACAATGGTTCAGCACAGTTCCTTATATGGAGTAGTTGCTTAATTAATTACAGTATTTCCATAGATACACAAAGACATACATGCCACATGAGTGCACATACCTACAGACTTACATGCAGCAAGCATCCTTAGGTAAAAAATCCAAACATAGCCTTCTTTGACTCAGCAAAAAAAAAAATGTAGTTGATCTGGATATCTCATGAGGATATTTTGTTAATAAGCTTAGTGTATGAGTTTATTAAGTAGAAATGAACAAAAAGGGATGGCTAGTTCCTCATAATTTTGTTCTTTGCTTTTAGATAATGACTCCCAAACTGCATCTGTTTGGGCTTTTCCCTCTCATCTCAGTGTGACTTTTACGAAGTAATTACACAAGTGAAGGTGAGTATCGACCTCAGAAATGAGATATTTCTCTTAAATACCACTGTGCTTTAATTACATGTAACCTTGAGAGCACTGTGTTTTGTTGTATAAATGAAATGTGCCGAGCCTGGGGGCACTCAGGATCCCATAGAGGAAGTTGAACAGCACAGTCAATTGGACACAAGCTATGAGAAGAGTGAAGCAATTTGTCAGGCTGACTGGAAGCTAATGATTTCGTCAAAATATGATACATCATAAGGAGCCAAACAAACCAGTCATGTGGGGAAATATGTAAATAGGATGACAATTAATTATCACCAAAAAATTGCCTTGATCACTTAATCAGTTCTCTATTTGTTTTAGCACTGCAAAATCCATTAAGAGCCTGTGCAATAGAAATTTAAAACTAATACAGAGACCAAAGCCCCAGTTATATTTCCAAATAAGAAACTAAATTTGTGTCATCACATTCCAGAAAGCACAGTTGGGCTGTTTTATAGAAAAATTTGCACAATGACCTAGACCAGTAGACAAGAATAACAAAGACAAGAATAATCTTCCCCCCATTTTTTTTTACACCTTTGGTGTCTTTGGGGGCTCAAATCAGCACAGAGTCCTGGACAGCACATATTGTCCCAGAATTTTGGGAATAAAGCAAATCCCTCACCCACCGCGCTCTTGTCAATTGGTCCTCATAATGACCCTACAGAACAAAGCAGACTTACCCCATAAGGAAAGTGATCAGGTGTCCCACTTTTTAACAATTTAACAACATCCCGCAGCATTTTAAAATTAAAATAGATATATTACAATACTATTTTTGCATTCTATGAAAATTTTTGTTGCTCCATATAGACCAAATTTTTAATTAACCCCCCTTCCCCCGGTCAATGGTGTCCTGCTTAAAATCTAGTCACTTTAGTAGGGTTTTCAAGGCTGTCACCCTTTACCGAAGCAGACAGGCACATCTGTCTCCCATGGAGTGGGGAATCTTGGCGCTAGCAGTGGAACTCTTTCAGCATTTCTCCACAAGGGCAATAGCTTCAACATTAAATTATCTCACATTGCAGACAAGCTGGTTCTGACTCCCAGGGACCCTCTCTCAGGTTCTCAAGGTGGTAGATCTTTATGACAGCAGTTAACCTCATCGATCTCTCCTGGAATAGGGGGTGAACTTGAACCCACAGCACTGGGGTTAGCAGATGAATGCTTACACAACAGAGCCACGAGGGCTCCTCAAAGAGGCACTCAAAACTGAAACTCACTGTCATTGAATTGATGCCAACTCCTGCAACGCTGCAGGACAAGTAGAACAGCCCCTGTGTAGGTTCCTGGTGCTATCACTCTCCCCAGGAATAGAAAGTCCGTCTTTCTCCTGCAATGCAGTTGGTGATTTCAAAGTGCCCACCCTGTAGCTAGCAGCCTAAAGTGCACAAAGTGACAGGAAATTAAACTCACAGAGAGGAGAAGCATCAATTAGTAGGGGGTATACAGAATAGCAAAGACTTAAAAAGAACAGGCAGAGGTCACCCTGACAGTGAGAAGAATGCTCTGCTAACCATTCAAAGAAACCCCAGATGCTGGCAGTGCTGTGGGGTTCCTGGCAACTCCTTCTTCTCAACTACAGATCATTTTGTATCTATGCTGTTAATCATGTTTTCTTCCATCTCAGGAAGGCTTAAAAAGTCAAATAATGAGAAAATGACTCTTTAGACACCAGTAATTCTGCTCAAGTTCTCTTGAAGACTCTTCACTGATGGAGAGACACAGAGCTGGGCTGTCCGCTGAGGGCATCAGTGCAAGAATTAAGAGACCCAGCATTGTTGAGCAAATATGAACACAAACTGAATACATTTCCAAAATTAAGGTCTCCATTCTTCAAAGAACGGAAAAGTACAACCTTTTGGCTGATCTGCCTGGAGGTGATTTTTCAAACCATCATGTTTGCATCACGCACAGGATGTACACTGCACTACAGGAAAGCTGAATGTCTAATATCAGAGGTGGATTTTAATTTCATTTAATTAATGGCATCGCTATAATGTCAATTGTTACCTTTATGCTAAATTTCCAATCATAATTTTGTTTTTCAGCTAATAAAGATGAGTAATAATATGTTTTCTGTGCCAAAGAACAAAAGGAAAGCCCTCAAGTCAGAAGTGTTTTACTATAATTATTTTATTGCAACCTCATCTGGTTATCATACACATGACCAAAGAGGGCAGAGGAGCTGTGGTGATGACAGTGGGTTAAGTGTGGGACTATGAGTAGAAAAGGTGATAGTTCAAATGTGTGACCGTGTGTGGTAAGAGTGTGCTGACTTGTCTGTGGAAGTCTTTCTCCTCTGTCCTCTGGGACAGGTTTGATCTGGATGATTGGGCTGCTGGGAGGAGAAGTCAAGTCCACTACCACTAGCAAACACAGAGAAAGTGTGACAACAGCTTTTTCATTGTTTGTCTTTTTATCTGTAAGGAAGCTTGAAACATAGTCAATGATTGTTCCTGCCAAGAGGGCAAAAAGTTAAAGCTTCATAAGTAATTTCTCTATCGTCACCTCTGTCATCACTCTATATAAGATGTGTTAGCCCAAATTGAAAACTACCACATAAAGGAAGGTCTGATCAGATCTTAAAATTATCTTATGATATTATTAAATATTGATTTGTTTTCTGCAGCATGTTGGAGAAGATTCATGAGAGGAAGTACTCTGTCTTTTATTGCTATTTTATCAACTGGCAAAAATATTTTGCATGTAGTGATTTATTAACTACCTGTTAATAGATAAGTCATTTATTCACACATGTGTGTGAATTTGCACACATGTGTCTCTCTATAAAAACATACAGACACACAGCATACCTATGACTCATTCCCCAAAATCAATATGTTGCCTAGAAAACTCATGCGCTCCTAAATAATACTTCCATTTTCTCTGCAAATAAAAAGTTAAAGCTGCAGAAAGCCTTGTTCATTTTTCAGCAAAAATAACTGATCACTTCAAAATGTCTCTAGAAAAATAAGAAAAGAAGCAGTCCTCCTACTGCAGAAAGACAAATGCTGGTCATTTTTCAAGGAGACCATTCCCTATCCCACCATGGGGTGGCACTGCTGACTTTCAAATTGTGTGTGTGTGTGTGTGTGTGTGTGTGTGTGTGTGTGTGTGTGTGCTTGCACTTTTTATTTTACTTTGGGGATGAATAACTTTGAAAACATAGCATGCAGTGTCATTTGGAAATTTATCCAAGCTGATATTCTAGTTAATGAATCTGAGGGTCCTGTCTGAGTTTAAGGGCACAGCTTCACTGATTAGTGAAAAGTTATCTGAAAGTTAAACTTGTATTATCTTTTCTGCTCTCAAGTGACCACATTAATTAAGATGGCGATCTTTGCCATTTTAGTGAAAACATGACTAGACAAGCAAACTAGACTGCTCTATGTAGATGACAAGAAGCTTTGAGGTTGTGAGATATATATAACAAGTATCTTGTCTGTGGCTTTCCCTTGACATGTCAAAGCAAGCGCTACTTCTACTTGATTTTTCTGCTCAACCCCCACTCCTCAAGTTCTTATAGTGCACATGTCCTTGCGATCCATTTCTGGGCAAAGATAATCTCGCCAGTCGATGGATTGATAGGCTTTAAAAGTAGGTACCTACTCCTACTTTAAGAGTCATGGGAGACAGAGGGGCAGTGTGGTAGTTATATAACCTGGTGTCTGTTTGAGGAGTCAGTCTAGCCTGTCAATTAGGCAGCAGCTTGATGGCCTCATTTGAAGGTGCTAAGGAGCTAAATTGCTCACTGGAAGTAGGGCACAGGCTCACTCCCTGTGAGACATCCCTGAAGAGAAGACACATGGAGAAACGCTGAGGGAGCCAGACCTCTGGAGCTGGAGAAGCCCATGGAGAGCCTTGCCAGTTCTTTGATGCATTCGGCATCAATGCATGTGTTTTGTGAGTCTGAAGAGGACTTCATAGATGGGTATCAGACATATGGCCTGATTTCAGACTTGTGCACTTGACCTGGACTGGGCTGGCATGTTTCCTCAGTAGTCAATTGCTCTTGTATATAAAGCTCTTTCTCATACACATATGTGTCTCTCAGATTGGTTTCTCTAGTCAACCCGGACTAACACAGGCAGTGAAGCCACCCTTCCAATACCTCCTCATCATGAGTCTTTTTAAAAAGTCTCGATTCAATTGAGTTCAACAAAAAGTCTGAAGATGCCAAACTCAGATGAATGAAAAGGCCTGTATAGAGTATTAGAATTAGTATTAGAATACTCCTGCTACTATCGCCCTTATACTAGAAGGAACTCAGGCCTGATATAGATATATCATATATATATATGCTAGATCACCTATTCATAGTGCAATGCCATTCTATGTCAATAAATATATTGCGGAAACTCTTCCATTTTATCTCATAGGATTTTACTGCCCTTTCATGAAAATGTGGCAAGAAGGCAGCAGTATTACATTGACAAATAATCTGGAAAGGATTTCACAGCGAGAAAGCATTCTTCACCATCAAGGATCGTGCAGTCAATCTCTAGAAAGAAGGCATGGAGGAGCGCAAAGGCATGAGTACCTGGGCTGTTTTCATATTTGCCTTCGGACTCTGAGACCAGGGGGTTGGGGATGGAGAGTAGCTGTTTAAAGATGGTGTTCTTCCAGTCAAACTCCAAAAAAAAAATTAAAAGTTGGATAATTTAAACACATGTTAAGGCTACTCTAAAAGAATTTTTGAGGAAAGGTATCATAAGTACGAATTGTCTGGGTGATGTCACTTACCAGCTCACTGGTGATACATTTGGGTCTCTCTCTTCTTCACCCCTGTCCCATCCTTGGTCTTCTGCAGCAGGTGGGTGAGGGAGGAATGGCGCCCCCTAGGTGATAAGGGCAGAACTGGGTGCAGGGTCACCACTCCTATTTTCTCATCGAACATTTGGTTTTCTCTGTGAGGCTGGTGATAGGGAAGCAAGCACACAGTGTTGTTTTGAAAACGTAAGCTGGTAGCAGGGTTGGGACATGTGATCTGGATGCTGGTTGTTGGTGGTTGGCTCACTAATGAATGCTATGGCCTCAAGGAAGGACTCAGATCTCTCTGGGCTTCAGAGATCTTCAGTGTTCTTTTCTATATCTTTTTAAAAAGAAGACAATTAAGGCCTTCCCAGTTCGAATAATTCATGCTTTTCTATTTCTTGTCATTTCTTCATCTGGATACCTAAAGAGGATTGTTTCTGTCTTATTGAGGACAAAAGCCTTCCTTTACCAGTCTGAACCCGAATGGGAATTTTGGAAGGGCAGCTGTGCCGAGGGGAGCCAAGTGGGAAAGGAAACATTCAGCCAATAGCCCTGAGAGCCAGCACCCCTGCTAGTGGCACTCTGCTCAAGTTTGCCCTTTCCCCCAGAACATCGTGAGGGGGAAGTTGTTTCTGTCCTTCTCCAGTCAGATGGAAGAACCAAGGGAGGATGCAGAAGATGTGGGAGGGGGCTGGGGCTGGAGAACACTAGGCTTCCCCCTCCCCGGGGGCGGGGGGTGGGGGTGGGTAGGGATAGGGCTTTAAGGACCGCTTTGTGTAGCCTCCCCTTTGCAGAGCAGGGCCCCGCCACAAGAGAGGAAGACCAGGTGGAGAGCGGGTGCTGCCAGAGCCCTGATTTGGGCCTGGCAGAGCATTTCAGAGTCTCTGAAATTCAGTGTCCTCAGAAGGGGAATGCAGGAGAGAGTTGGTGAGAAAAAAAGGAGACTGAGGAACAAAGAAATGATAAATAGTTTTCCCACACACTGCTCCATAGCCAGTCATAAGGGTGGGAGACAGAGGGATCTGTTTGTGGCCTCAGGAGGGTCTGCTGTGTCCTGTAGCGCTCCCAGCAGCTCCTCTGTAGAAATGGGCCCAGAAGGGTTCACTCTTTGGAAAGGAAAAATATGTGAACAAAAACAGGTGACAACTGCCTACTTGTTTATTTGTTCCCTCTTTTATTCAACTAACAAACTTGCGGATCATTTTGCTCACGTTACTCTCTGTTTACACCTCTCTGCTTCAAGTCTTGATGAAGCGCTCTAATGAGGGTGGGGAGGAGAGCTCTGGGAATCCGAAGGCAGAGAGCTAGCTAAGGAACACAGCACCCAGGACAAGCGCTGAAACGATGCTCCTGTCTGGACAGCGGATGCCTATCTTTCAGGTAACTTGAAATATGTAGTCAGCTCAAAAATATAAGTCAGGCTCTTTAATCTTCTCACTTAACACCGGATGGCCCTCTCTGAAAATGACAACGGTGCCTTCCTGGCTTTCACGGATAAAAACTGGTCTGTGATGTGCTCTAAGTAATTTCCAACCCCACCCCTCCCCTCCCCCAACCCTTGGTTTCTTCTGACCCTCAACAAAGCAAGATCACGCAGTCTGTCTTGACTCACAGAAGCTCTCAAATATGAAAATATTAGCTTTAACTGGCTGGATGATCTCTCACAGCTGCTTGTGCAAGCTGCAGTGGCTGAAAGAACCTGCTCGGTACCCCCTCCCCACCTTTCCAGTGGTGCCAGGGTACATGCCAGGCCGGCCCTACCTGAGATCCGTCTCTGTTCAGAGGGTTCTAATGATCTGCAGCTGGCTTCTCTGCTGGTGCCCAGAGAAAGAAGGTCTGCCCCTAATTGGATTTACTTGCATGACTTAGTTTTCAGAGACAAGGGAAGGAGCGTGGCTGTTAGAGAATAAATATGTGGAATAAAGACAGGTACGTGCACACAAGTCACATAGTCAAATATTGAAGCTTGTGCCATCTGTTGTCTTTAGAAAGTTATAACTTTAATAAATTAAGCCAGAAGGACTTTAGTAATCACGCAACATAAGCCCTCATTTTCCTGATGAGGAAACAGTCCCAGCGACCTTTCAAGGTCACCCTGTCCTATGGGCTAGCTTCTGGGCACTCAGGGGCTCCCCCATCTCAGCCCACTGCCCTCACTGGGACCGCTTATTCTTTATTATTGGTGTGAAGGAACGGTGCCTTTCGTGTGTGTGTGTGCTCATTGTGAAGGCCTGGAGACTTCTTTTTTAAGTACAACAAAATAATGAAAGTTACTGTTTTTAATTTCCTATGAAACAGCTTTTTAAAAACAAAACAAAGCAAAACCAACCAGCATCTTTTAAAATGGGCTGTTTCCAAGCTGTTCTCTAGTAAGATGTATCCTTCACAAGTACCCATGAGACAGACAGCCATATTTAACATCTCAGGAGTCATTTCCATAGGGAAGGTGGCTGGGAGTGGGGGGCTGGGAAGGGAGGTTAAAGATGGTACAGCCAAGGTGATGGCATGCTGTCCTTGATGAAGGAGACAGAGTAAATGTGTGAGGTGCAAAGTAAACATTTTTAGGATGTACTTAAACATGAGCTCGAGGTAAGGTGGCTTTTCTTGTACAGGAATGACCAGGTTAGTGTGTATGAATAGTCTACTTTTACATATGCAGGTCTGAAAAGGAGACCTACCAGGGAGGAAGTGTTTCAATCCTCGGTAACTCTTCCAGTGTATTCATTCAAGCTTCTAAAACAGAATCACCAAGGAAATCCGACAGCAAAACGAATAATGAAGTGCCTGGAATAAGTAGCAGGGTGGCTTATGTCATGTTGTATGCAGCATTATGGATAAGAGGTGATTTATCCCTTTGATTAGGCCAAGCTCTTTCTAGGCAAGGAAACTTATCTAAATGATGGCCACATTCTAGGCTGCAAATAAAATTCCAAGAACAGAAAGATTCCTGGCCAAAGGCCATTTAAAATTAGACCGTCCTCAATCCGATTTTAAAGGGAAGAAAGTGAAGCATTTCAGAAAACCAGGCATTTTATAGATAGTCTGACATAATACTGTGGTCTTTAACAAACTGTCACTTAAATTTTCAATTGGTGAAGTGTTGTCAAACTCTCCCAGAGCTGAAGGTGACGGTGAAGAGTGGTAGATACCATAGGTAGGCAAGAACTCTTAAGAAAGGTGAGCTAGGTTTCCCTGGGCTCTGTAGAAAAGGTAGGAATGAAGTTCCTGTATCATGAAGAAGAAAAGCCAGTTAAGGATAAAAACAATGAGAACTTTCTGTAATTAAATATGATCACACCTTTCATGAGCATTGAAGTCCTTTTATTTCCCCTGGTGCTAAATGTGCTTGGGAAAATCTCTGTATATTCACCTTTACTACCTATAGGGGTGCATCAGGAGCTAAGTGGACCCTTTTCAGGTAAAAAACACCTCCTAATTTAAATATATATTTATATACATATATGTATATTTTCTACCATCACAAGAATTTGTTTTCTTGATTTAAGTTTTGAAAAAATATATAGGATTTGCTGCATTTAAAAAGTCTAATTTCAATATACTTACATTTGAAAAAATAAAAGGAAGGGAAAGGATCCCATCCCAACCTCTGCCCTTTATTGTAAATTGACCTCGTGCTTGCCTGTCTGGTACATGAACCGTGGAAAATCTGTTTTGGAACTCTTTCAATCCTATTTCTTTACTTGTTGTGGTATTTAACATCTAAAACAAATGCTAACCATATAAAGAATGAAACAACATTACTGCTTCATTAGGATACGAATTTCAGATTGTAGTGATTGAGACCATGTTGGTCTGTCTGGGTAAGGGAAAGCAGCTGGGTTGGATAACTCTTTTTCATCTTCAGCTAACAAATTAATATGGGAAAAACTGCCATTGTCAATAAAAGAGTGTTCTAGTATAAGACAGTTCTAAAGCCAGCAACCTGTTAACTCTTGTCAAAATTATGAAACTTAAGGGTGGAGAGGAGAGAAAATTACTACTTTTTTTGGTAAGCCTTTAAAAACAAACAAAACTTTTAAATTACATGTTAGAATAAATATGCTGTTCCATTGACAGCTTGTTTAAGTCGGTGTGCTTCTTTGAGGCCTAAAACCAAATGTCTAGTTGGTTTACCTCAAACAAAAATCATTATGACTTTTAGAGATTTTCTGATTCACTGTGACTTGGAAAAAAAACAAAACTAAACCCAAACAAAACTGAACCGATTCTTCCTAAGCTTCTGAAAAGGAGTTTAGTGGTTGTAGATACCAAACTCCCAACAGAAAGGACAACACATGCTAGGATGAACAGGTATGCAGTTACTGACAATAGAGTCTTGAAGTGGAAACAGGATACATGAATTATTGCAACAGGGTGGTCTTTACCTTGTGGTCGTTCATGAAGGTAGGTTCTATGTGCCTGAATTCCTGATCTGCCACTTGGCCAGGTGTGTAGCCTCTGTTAAAATGTCAGAAGGAAGTGGAATAGGAACAACGGCTTCCTCTTAGGGCCCAAAGGAATATGTGAGATGCTACAGCTGACGCTTCGGGCATGGACCTGCTAATAATTACTGCTCGCCCCCCCCCAAAAAAAAATCCCCATCAAGTCCATTTTGACTCCTAGAGAGCCCATAGGACCAGGTAGAAGAGCCCCGTTGGGTTTCCCAGACCTGAAATCTTTATGGGAGTAGAAAGCTTCATCTTTTCCCCAGTATTGTGGCTGGGGGTTTGAACTACTGACCTTGTAGTTAACAGCCCGGAGATTAGCCTGCTACACCAGCAGGACCCCATTATAATTGTCTTGAATAAGTAATGATCACTCAAGGATTCATATGGTTACATTAGCTTCTTATTTTTAACTTCTCATAATGCTATCATCCTGATGATAAAATCACACCTTGGCTGCTTTCGGGGGAAGAAGAAGAGGACGGATAGTTCAATTTACTTTTTCAATGAATGAACTGTTAGTATATTTTGAAAAGTGTCTTTAGTACTGGTACCTGGTATCACAATTTGGAATTTAAGCCTCAGTAGCCAAAGTTATTTTGAGGATCATAATTATCATTTACCCTGTTAAAATATTCAGCAATCACATTTATCCCTTTCCTCTATTTAGTTTAGTAGAATAAATTGAACATTTTGCTTTGTTAACTTCATTCAAAAGGACTAATAAGTCCATAAAACACATTTTGAAAATCTTGTCCTCTTTTTCATATATTTCAAAACATATTCAATTCAGAAAACTACCTTGTGACCACTTTTGCTGTAGTGGGGAAAAAAAATAAGTTGATCCTGAAAAGAAAAGAAGGAAGGTGTGCTTAGCACCGTCAGAATAAATCAAACCAAAGAGGAAGAAAAAGAGACTTCTATGAGATTGAAAAGGAGGCTTAGTCCAGCTGATTTCCAAATGATTTTTGCATTTGTCACATAAAGAATTTGAAATGGTTAGTTCTGGGGATGTGTGAAGCTGCAGGATCATTGTCCATTCCCTGTTACCACCATCCCTGAGGGTTCTCTGAGGCACCAATAATTGTTGGTCATGTCCAACCACTCTCTTGCATATACCCTTTTCTTTTTCTCCTTCCCCCCCCCCTCAAGTCCCCCTAATGAATACATAGTTATTTCCTAAACACCAGAAACCAGTTCCTGTCCTTAAGGAGTTTAATTATTAAATATACGTGCCCTGCATTGATTCTTATGGACCCCTTCCATATGGCTCTTTATGTCTGATCAAGATGATTTGGGATCGCTTGAGTTAAACTGCATTTTATGGGTCTCATCAGTACTTCCCAGAGAGCACCTTGGAGATAGAAGAGCCCCGTGGAAAGAGGAAGAAGCCTATCTGTCCCAGGGTTACATTTTCTAAAGAGGAAACTTTCTAACTTGCCATTTTTCTCTTCCTAGATATAAAACGGTGCTTCCCACGAAAGCACATTTAGCAGTGCAAGAGAACTGTTGTCGGTGCCAGCCGAGTCCCAGCCTGCTTGGCAATGCACATAAAGAACAAAAACCACATATGGCTGTCATTCCAGAGATGCTGCAGAGTGGAGAAAAGCCCAGAAGAAAGCTTTGAATGAGGGGTGAAAAAAATGTGAGGGCACCACTGTGTTCTATTTTTTAAACAAAAACAAAATAAACAAGAACCAAGCCGTTAATGTATTATTTCCCCTCAGAAGGAGAAGCCTCAATAATGGGGTTTGGGGTTGTGGTGCCAAGTTCTCTCAAGTTATAAACGAGGCTGATGCAAAGCAGATGAAATTTCATCTGCGGCGAACAAATGAAAGCTTTTTAACGGGGGGAAATGGAGCTCTTTCTGTCCCGTCGCGGTGCTGAGACCTCAGGGTCAGCAGCAGTTCAAGCCCTCTTTTCCTCGGGAGGTCAGAAGTAAGGCACCTGGATGAACACGCTACTGGAGATTTAATGGGAGCAACACCGTATGGTTCGGGAGAGGGGTGGCACACAGTAACACCAGCTCATTCACTCACAGCCATCCAACCAACCCCTTCCTATCCAGCAACAGGACAAGGTCGCTCTGCTCCGTGAGTTTCCCAAAATGTGACTTTTGAAGGGAGTTGAAAGTCTCTTATTTCTCCACTGCAATGTCAAGCGATTGTTTCAGTGTGTTTTTGGGGATAATATCTTGTTAATCTTATACGAGAAAAGCTCAAGCAATAGTATCCAGAGAGTTAATGCCTTCTCATGGTGACCCCATGAGCGCAGAGCAGGACTGGGACTTGCAGGCCACGACCTTTGTTTTTGAGGCTCCTCTTGATGGGTTCAAACCACCATCTTTTCAGTTAGTAGTTGAGTAATTAACCAGTCATGCTACCCAGCCCCTGAATCTAGCACACATTGGACTAGGCTCATCCTGGGGGGGATTAGTCGATAAAGACTTTGGGGAATGCACAGCGCTCTGTCTTTTCATCGGTGGATGATCATGGCTTTGCAAACAGAGATGGGTTTCTTCTACCTCTAAGTCTTCTGATTTGTGAGCACTGGATTTTAGAGCACAGTGGTCCTTGTGGCTAAGTTAATGCCGTGAGAATTGACAGACTTTGAGGACATGGGAAATGAGAGGATTTTGTAATCCTTTGTAATTATTTCTGTAATTTAAATTATTTACTCATCAGGCACTTTCCACCTAAAAGAAATTAAAACCTGTTTTCTTTCTCCCATCCTGATATAATGCTCCCAGGACACAGATGTGGGGAGAGGAGAGAAAAGATAGTTGAGTGTTACTGACAGGAGGGGGGCAGTTGTCAGTGAGGAAAGAGAAAAGCCCCATTACTCTGGTCATTTTAACACCGGAGGCAGAAAGACATGTTGTTTCCCTGGTCTGCAATATCCAAGGGTTGATCATTGTAATTTAAATTGGTGTCTCTGAAGAATAAAAGAGAACTCTCCTAAGGAGACCCTTACTTTGAAAATGGAGGAAGAATCCTCAAGGTGGCAGCACCTTCATAACTTTCCAATCATCCCCTAGTGTTTTTAAACGACACTAAAAATACAGCACTAAAACCAATTGATCCCAGAATAAACACTTATTACAAGACACCACCAACCTATAAGCATGTGAGAAGTATTAATTTTCAATGATTACTCTCTAAGTAGATGCTGCTTGTTTTACTTCCATACAAAATACTCCTTTGCACGGAAAGCTTTGATCGAAAGCTTATGCTAGTCCCTTGAAAATAACACAGTGCATAGCATCCCAAGAGTTAGACCATGTTTTACAATTTTGGACTGAGTCTAATCCCAAATGCTTTTCCCCTTTTCATCACTGACTAGCTTCGCTAGTCACTAGTCCTTCTGGTCCTTCATTCCTCGCCATGCTGTTCTTGTGAGACCATTGCTTTAATTCCCATGGCCCTGATCTTAAGAAATCGTGTTCCCATGATAAGGTGTTCACACCTCGGCTGCTAGCAGAAATGTCTAAAGCCACCAGCTGTTCTCTGTGGAAGAAAGAGGTGGCAATCTGCTTCTGCAAAGATTACAGCATTCAAGTCCAATGGAGCAGGGCAACTCTTCCAGAGCAAGTAGCTAGTTGGAATTGGCTCTGTGGTAACAGGTTTGCCTGCTGAAGGAAGCTCTCTGGGTGGCTTAACTGAAAGGCTGGTGAATCAAAGCCTCCCAGTGTTCCTGCAAAAGCAAGCCCCGTCCATCATCTGGTATAAAGAGCACCCCTAAGGCACCCTATGGAACAGTTCTACTTTATAATGCATGGGGTGGCCATTGCTCCTAATCAACTCCACAGCAAAGACATCGATGGGTGTGTAGGAAGAGACTCCTCTGGGAGTTGGAGAAAAGGTAAAAGTAAAGGGATAATTTATAGCCAGAAACAGGAAAAGAGAAGAGTGACAATCCCTGGAAAGTTCAGGAAGGTGAGCAGAAGCGCCCTGGCAGAAACAGCTCGCTGGGGGAAGAACTGCACGCCGTTCAGTGAAAGGTCTTTTTTCATTGGGGTCCTTGTCAATGGACCCCCTGGAAAATAACTACTTATTGAAAGTAAATTCAGCTCAAGTAACAATCTGCTTATGTAACAGAAGAAGCATGCAGGAAAGGCTGCTGTCTCCTGTAAACCTTAATCTCATTCCATCTTTCTGCATGCATGGGTGTAGAGCTCAGTGACATCAAAGACAAATAGGTGAAAAAGAAGATACACAAAAAGTTGTTTCCTCTACATATCACTAAACTGCCCACGAGTCTGATCATTTAAAACTGAACTTGATGAGTATATGAACTGGCCTTGAGTGGTCGGTCATAATGTCCATTTTGTCATTTCAGTCGTAGCCAAGCCAGTGTGAGGGTGTTTCTGATGTTGCTGTCTATTCCTTATCTGTCAATTACGCAGGATCGGAATCTGATATTTGCTTATTAGCCACTCAAATCTTATTTATTAAATTTTGCTGAAAATGTACTTATTAAATCCGAATTTACTAACAATTCACTCCAATGTTAACATTCAGGCTGTGGGAGGACCTGTCCTCTGGCACTTGGTTTCCCTTCACATCCTATCATATACCAGTCCTTCCTGCAGGAACTCAAGTTCAGTTTCCCTGTGCATTCTAGAACAATCCCTACTTTTTTCTGCAAAAATACACCTCTGATTTTCATATTTGAAGATGTTTTACCTTTGAATCTATCTACATACCACTGTCACCAAATTGCATGTCAGTTATACTGGTTATGCATATAAAATAAGCCCATGGTCTATGAGATAGATTTAAAAATACCTCTTCATCTGAGATTGAAACTTTCTTTCATCTGAGTCCCTTTCATGAAACACTCTATTTCTCAAGACGCTTCAATGTCTCTCACATCTGCTGTGATCGCTTTCCCTTTAGAATTTGCTCATGATGGTCTCCATATCCAATTTCCAAATTCAAGATACCACTAGCCTTTTTTCTACATCATTTTACTTTGTCTTACTATTTTATATTGGTTATTTCTCCAACAAATATGTTTCTCAAGAACAAACTCTGGGATTTTTTTCCTCTTGGTGACTCGTTCACTATCCTCAGCACATAGTAGACAGTCATCAAGTCTTTGTACAGCAATGCTTACCAAATAGAAGGGTTCTTCTATATCAGTGGATCAACTAACACAAACCCATTACGGTCATTAGTTCTGAAGCATGTACCTTTCAGAAACACTAAATGTCACTCTACTCATTAAACGGAATGATTTTAAAGAATGTTGCTAATTTGTAGTCAAAAACATGTACTCCTCTGATGTTTTTAAAGATTAGCTTTGAAGATTACATGCTTGTTAGTATAACAGAAAAACATTACTAGTTATTTTCATTTAGAAGAGAAGGTCAGGTTACTGCAGTAGGCTTTTCTGTGTTGTTATGACATGTTTAATCCAGGAGAGCCTGACCTCTTATTCTATCTTAATCATTTTATTTTTTCAGATAACATGGCCTCTATAGTGGTGAATGATGATATTCAGACATGTTTTAAAGTCTGTTTTGTATAATCAAGTGAGTCATTCTGACCATTGAGGGAATTTTGCAGCACTAAAATTAGAGATCATAAAACAATTGCTCTTTGCCACTAGTCCAGGTGATTCTGAAGAACACAGTGACACAGAAAATAAGCTGTCCTTCATGGTACTTATTGAATATGTGTCTTGCCCATAACTGAACATTTCCATGACTGGTATTGCCACAGTATCCTGCAACTGTGGAGAAAGGGTTAATAGTTATATTTTCAGTTTCATGTGGAGAAGTAACTTTAGAGAGACAATTTTTCAGAAGCTGTCTCTGAGGAAAAAATAGCACCATTATTTGGTATAATTGAAGGAGAATATTTAGAAACTCGTGTTTAATAAAGTTCCGGGTCAGCCAAAAAAAAAAAAAAAGACTCTGAATAACATGTCCACAACGAATGTCTGCAACATTGGGCTCAGATTTAGTAAAGATTGTGAGGCTTCCCAGGACCGGAGACCATGATGGGTTTCAGCCAGTTCACATCAACCTGGCAGAACACATACCTAATTTTTTTGTTGAGTTCAGTAAACTGGTTGTTAAAATGGCACTTACAATCATGTGTCTCTAAGTTGAGTGACTGAACAGCCAACCAAGTGAAAATCACTCATTACTCTTTTTAACATTTATATGTGCAACAGCATTTCTAAGCACCATAGGAATGTTCATCCCATCCACAGGCATAAAACATTAGACAGAGCTTTGCTTGTCATATTGATTTACTCATTTCATAAAACTCATTATAATTCTGATGAAATACTATATTTTGATTTTATTGCATGTGTTAACTTCAGTAAACAAACATAAGAAGTATCAAGCAAGCAGAGGATGACACACTATCATTCATTTCAGCTTTGTGATATGTCCCAAATTCCCACATGATGTTACGAATGAATTATGCAATTCCTGAAAGTGTTCGGAGAGCTAAAAGTACTTTCAGAACAAATGCTGTAAGTTTGGCAAAAAGGGGTTTTTCAAAGATGAACATAATGTATTCAGAGAAGAGAAATTGTCTCTTTCTAATCTATCAGACCCAGTCACTGTTGTCTATGGGCCTACCTCCTCAAGAAGGGGATCCCACTCCCACAATGAGAAAGGGAAGGATAAATCACCCATCTGAGGATGCTCGCATAAAAGCAAAGAACATTGAAAGTGAAGACACAATCAAGAAGTAATATAGAAATATCTTAAATAAGACTTCTAAGGGTTTTTTGTCAGTTTCTAAAATTTCTTATGAATGTTTTAGAACCCTTTCTTATCACCTAATCTAGTTGTGCTTTTAAGTTTTAATCCTATGAAATAATAAACTACCTTTCCATATATCCGCTTTTCATACTTGAAATGGTCATTAGGGCAATGAGCCTGTTGTTAAATGATCGGACTCACACCACTGACCTGAGAGTGCTTCCTTCTGTGGGGCATAAACTGGCTGCTGTGAGTCAGAACCAACCTACTGGACTCTTTAAAACCTTTTCCACGGTGCTTCCGACTGAGCTTGCTGAGAAATTCCATATTTGCTATGTTATTTTTAGCAGTCACCAAGTTGGCCCCAGTCTCGTGGCAACCTCGTACAGCGCTGCAGGAAACGCCGCCGGGCCCTGCGCAGCCTCCGTGTGGACGCACGGGAGGGTCAGGGTGGGGGGTGGAATCGTTGTGCTCAGACGATTTGGACCGAGATGGGAGAGAAGACCCACTGTGACAGTGAGTTGAGATGACGCGAACCGGGACCAAAAGAGGCCATGCACGTTGGGAATGAGCTGCGTGGGTTCAGTCTCTGCCCACAGATCGGCTTGATTCTGCAGTAGCGGTATTTCCTTCCGAATACTGACTTGTCTGTTCTTTCCTTTCCATGTATTTGAGGGGAGAAATGTACATCCTCAAAGAGAAACAAAAATTCCTAAAAGACTTTTTATATATGACTTAAAAATTCATCCTTTTTTCCAGAGATGTCCTTGGGCAGTATTTTAGATTTTAGTCCCTTCTCTCTCCCCTCACCCCTGCCCCAACGCCCTTTCCTGGCACCATCACTCAGGAGCCGCTGCCCTCTCTGGCTTCTTGCGGGAGCTCTGGGCTTTCTTCCGCACTGCTGTCATCAAGGAACACACGAAGCTGAGAGGTCCAGGAGAGATGCAGGTGGCAGAGAAGGAGAGGCGAGAAGAGCACCCCTCCTCCCCACACACACACTCACCACCCCCATTCTCAGCTCCCTACCTCTCCCTTGGTGTTCCCACTTACCTTGCACCTTCCAGTCTTGAAAAATCTCTTGGGGAACATTTTAGCAATAAAGGATCTCTTGGAGGAAGCACTTAGAACAATACTCTCCCATCTGCTAGGTAGGCTGCAGGAAAAGAGTGGATCAAAACAAACAAACCAAAACACCAAAAAACAAACCCCAAAGATGAACAATTGGTGGAGCCTGAGGGAAAATCACCTGCAGGAGAAACTTTCCCAGCTGTCTGTCTGACTAAGGATTGGGAATGACGTTGATGTCTCTCTAACTTAACCCCAAGGTATTCAAAGTCGAGACCCATTTGTAGAAGGGAAGTCAGAAGTCGTTCTACTGAAACGGTGGTGGAAAGCAGCACCCGAGAAGCGGCGCATTGATTGCCCTGTTGTATTCACATACCTGAAGCCCTGACAGGAAACATATTGGTGCTCAGGATGAAGTGACTGAATTGAGGTTACCATGACTACCTACCTACTTTTGATGCCAGTTTTTATCACTAGCATAAGTGGAACAGACTCTAAGAGGAGAGTAAGTTGGGAGTTAGCAGGGCATTCTAACTGGAATCAGGATAGGTGAGTTTAACTGGTCAAGGATGCCTGCCTTAAATATTGTTCTCCTTTAATTCACCAGTCTCTCTCTTATGAATATAGATAGTAAATCTCAATAGAATATTAACAAATTGAATCCAGATATATAGCGAGGTCCCAGATCAAGACTAAGTGTGTTTATTCTAGGACTGCAAGTTTGATGTAATAATCAAATATAAATTCACTTAAATCTCCACGTTAACAGAAGAGAAAATTATGATTTGAATAGATGCAGAAAAACATTTAATAAAATACAAGTCATTTGTGATTTTCAAAATCCAGCAACTTACCAAAGTGAAAATAGTACAGAACTTTCTTAATGTGATAAAAGAATAGCGATGAAAACCTATATCAGGCATGAAGATGAACTGTTGGAAACTTTCCCTTTAAAATTTGGAACCTTTACCATTGACCTGGAGGTCTGGGCTAGTTGTGTTCGGAGAAAGGGAAAAAAGAGAGAGGTTTAAGTATAGTAAAGGGAGAAACTAACTCTATTATCAACAGACAGCAAAATTTATATATATAGAGAGAGATAAAATTATAATAAGATTAATAAACTTTAAAGCTAATTTAGAAATAAGTTTATTTAGATATAAGCTTATTATGCAAAATTATGCTGCTATATATTAACTACAAATCATTAGAAAATAAAATATCTAAAATGATGTAGGCAGAGAGAACAATGAATATCAGAGCGTTGCAATATAAAATGTGCTTTTTCATCTGTCCACTCCCCTCCTCAGCTACCATATTCCAAGATCCCTCATGTGGCCCCACAGTGGCATTTACTGACCTGTGATGACTGCACTCTAATCTTTCACTTACTTCGTCTCATCTCTCAATCACTCTCAGAGCACATCTGTGAATTCAACTGCACCCGAACTACTTCTGTTGAGTTTGTTCTGATTCATAGTGACGCTAAAGGACAGGGTAGAAACTTCCCCAGATTGGGCTTCCAAGGCTGTAAATATTTACAGAGGCAGAAAACGGCCACTTTCTCCCATCCATGGCTAGTGGGTTCCCACTACCATCTTTCCGCTAGCAACTGGGGACCTAAACCCCCAGAGTCTCAGAATGCTACTCCTCCCATCTTAAACTTTCTATTTCATCCCTAACATAGCTCCAGGTGTTTCTCTTTACAGAATGTGTTTTGACTCTCACTCATTATTTCTTCTTGTCTTATCTACTACAATGTATCTTCAGTAAAAAAGTGCAAGAACAATGGCATTATTCCTTAGAGCTGTATGTAGTTTCATGGGTTTGTTGAGAAGAAAGAAGATGGGCTGCCAATCAGAATGGAGGTAGAGCTGCATTATACCTATTCTATAGCAAGTATGTAAAAGCAGTATTCTCAATGTAAGCTCTCTCCACACAAAAGCTCTATAGGAGCTCTATAATGAAACGAGTCCTTGGGTGTCCAGTTCCAGAGAGAAAAATAGTCCCTCTCTGAGACATGACTTGAGAGTCCCCTCTAACATGCGTCACAATGGATCTGATTCAGATACAGGAGAATGCCTGAAGTTACTAGCATCTACCACGGTGTGCCCACACTGTGATAGGTTTTGCAGAATAGGTAGAAGATGCGACTCTACCGTTGCAGAAGGGTGTCATGCGGAAGCGGTGCTGACAGGGCAGTGGAAGGCAGCCAGGAGAGCATGGTAGTAATCAGGAGGGGAAGAGTGAGGCAAGGTGGGAATGTTGTAATCCTTCCCTCTGCAGATGTGTCAGACATGTCTCCAAAGAGCATTCTTGGTTCATGTTGCTGGAAATTTGAGGAGTGGCGTCGCCATGAGCACAGTAGCGTGCAGAGATGCAAATAATGTTAGGAACCTCTTGTCCCATACCTTGGCAGCAGTATATTATTTCTCCTAGGGAAGGAATAAGATTGCAGATAATATGAAGATTTTTAAAAGGGAGGATTTGGGGGCTAAGGCCACTGCCAAGCATCTCCTATGCATTTCAATGTAGCATCCCAGCTACTCCCTTTCCATTAGATGGTCCACTCTTTATCGCTCTTACCAACAGACTGTGGATGAGAACAGAATGAAGATCCAGTTTCCATGTGGAGTTGATGTTGCATAGCTGAGAATAATTTTTCACCCAGCATGTGCTCTCAAACTATTTAATTAAAAGCGAATTTATGAAGTGTCCACTAAAGGCTCAGAATGGTGACAGATCCTAAGGGTTTGCTTGATTGATTGGTTTTTACCAAAAAAGGTAGAGAAACAGTTCCCATCTTTGAAGGACTTAAACTTTAGTTGAGGTAATAAAGATAAAATGAAAACTAGAGATCAATTCAAAGCAGTCCATAGGTGTTAGCTGTAGCCTGTGAAGGGGGGGGGGGGGAGATTCATGACTTTTAAGCACGTTTTGGGAATGCTACAGCCTGCGGGAGGGTGAATTTGTGCTACCTGGTCAACTGTGCATTGGCTGCTACTTTTTACCGAAGCACAGTGCTGGCACATCAGCAGAAGTTACTATTTGGAAATATCCGTAGAATATTTTACTCTTATTGTAGACATAGCACATTCATAAATCTTGGTATGTAGATCCCACTACCTGTTCCTTCACTCTGTTAACAATTCTGCTCTAATCTGACTTCCTCTCCATTCATTCAAACACTCTTTTTCCCTCTGCACCTTTCTCCTGAAGCAGATTCTTAATTCTGTTAAGGTAGACAATGTCACCGTAGAAAGAACACAGGCATTGTGCTTGGATCAGATGCTGGCTCTATTTTTAAAAAATACAATAATAATTTTTAAAATAATCAAAAATATAAATAATGCCAGAGTTGATTCTGATGCATGGCAACACCAGTTGCTAAGAGTAGAATTGACCATAGGACATTCTCACTCTACTCTTTTAAAAAAAATCATTTTATTGAGGTCTTATCACAATCCACACATACATCCATAATGTCAAGCACTTTTGTACATTTGTTTCACTCATCATTCTCAAGACACTTGCTTTCCACTTGAGCCCCTGGGATCTGCTCCTCATTTTCCCCCTGCCCCCCACCTCCCCATAGGCCCCTGGTAATTTATAAATTATTATTATTTTGTCATATCTTACACCATCCAACATCTCCTCTCACCCACTTCTCCACTATCCATTCCCCAGGGAGGAGGCCATATGTAGATCCTTGGAATATGCTCTTCCTTTCTACCCCACCTTCCCTCCACCCTCCCATTACTGCCCCTCTTGCCACTGGTCCTGAGGGGTTCTTCTGGCCTGGATTCCCTGTGTTTGCAGTTCCCATCTCTCCCAGCATACATAATCCAGTCTGGCCAGATTTGCAAAGTAGAATTGGGATCATGATAGTGGGGGGAGGGGGGTGTTGAAGAAGTATTTAGGAACTAGAGGAACATTGTATGCTTCACTTTGCTAGTCTATGGGGTTTTAAAGGATTGAGGATAAACAAGCCACAACCTGGCTGAGAAACAACAAAGGCCACATAGAAGAAGCACAGCAGACTGTCCCAATATGATGGCTGTAGACTCTGCTCTTTATGGAAGTAGATCACCAAGTCTTCCTCCCCTGGGCTCCAAGGTGGATTTGAATGACCGACCAACCTTTATGTTAGTAGTCCGGCACAACAAAGCTGTGCCATCCAGGAATCTTTTTGACACCAGAACCAACTGGAATCACTGGCCCTGCTCAGCCCTGCCTCCTCGTGGTGGTGCAGGGCAGAGGAGACCTCTCTAGTGGTTTAACACTGTGATTTTTTAACAGAAGCAGGCTGCCTCGTGTGTTTCACTTGGAGTGGCTGGTGACTTCATACTGTCCACCTTCTGGCTTAGCAAGCCAACGCTTGACCCGCTGTGACTGCTACTCCTTTTCACACTATCGAACTTGGAAGTTAATTAGCATCTCTGAATCTCAGTTTCCTCCTCAGTAAAATAGGAAGTATCTA
>PVJH01015618.1:0-52916 GCA_004026705.1 Nesogale talazaci | reverse complement strand
CGGGCCAATGGTTAGAGTGGAGATACTGGAAGGGGGGAGGGAAGGGGGGGTAGAGAGACAGAACCAACAGCAAGGATATATACACAAGCTCTTATTTGAAGGATGGGCATCAAAGGAGTGGGTTGGGGGAGAGGTTGGGCAGTGTACGATATGACAAAACAATAACAATGTATAAACTATTGAGGGTTGGAGGGGAGGAGAGACCAGGGGAAGAGGGGAAGGAATGGATAAGCCGATACTAGGGGCTAAAGGGAAAAAGATGGACGATTTGGAGAGCAATAATAGAAGTGGACATGTGAGGGTGCTTGACGAGTATGCTTATTTATATATATTGTGAAAAACGATGTATGAGCCCCTAATAAAATGATTGGAAAAAAACCCCCCAAAAATAGCTCAAAATAAAATCTTCCTACATTTCAAAAAAAATAAAAATAAAAATAAAATATTATAATTAAGTGTACAAAGAGCTGGAATTAGAAAACCAATAAGGAATGCTATACTCAGCATGAAAGCATTCAAGAAAAGAATTCAAACCTGGTGTTGTAATATTGAAAGATTCTGTGGGTAAAATATTGACGTATACAAGGAAAATTAAAAGATGAAGGAACATACAAAGTCACTGTGCCAAGAAAAACTGGTTGATTTTCAGCCTTGGGAAGTCGAGAGGTAGCATATAATCAAGAACTGATAGTACTGAAGGAAAAAGTCCAAGCTGCACTGAAGTGATTAACAACTTAACAAAGCTCTGGGAATTGATGAAATACCAATTTGCATGTTTCAACAGGATGATGAAGCATTTACTTATCTGTACTCCAAAATTTATAAGGCAGTTATTTGGCCAACCAATTGAAAGAGATCCATATTTATACCCATTTCAAGGAAAATGCAACAGAATGTGGGAAGTTATCAAACAATATCACATGAGAGTACATTTTTGCTGAAGATCATTTGGCAATGATTGTGTCAGTGGAGAGCTACTGAGAAATTCAAACCAGATTCAGAAAAGACTGTGGAATAAGGGATATCATTGCAGTGTCAGATGGATCTTGGCTCAAAGCAGGAAATGCCCAAAACAGATTTACTTGTGTTTTCTTCAAAGGAATTTGACTGTGTAGATCATAACCAACTACGGGTAGCATTGCAAAGTAGGGCAAGTCCAGGATACTTCACAGTGCTTACATAGCACCTGCACGTGGACCAAGAGGCAGCTCGTTCAAACAGAGCAAGGAAATACTGCAAAGCTCATGCCACTGAGGTGAAGCCAAGTCATAAGAACCCCACAGGACAGGGTGGGATGGCCCCTGTGAATTTCCAAGACTGCGCCTCTTTGGTAGAAGAAAGCCCAGCCTTTCTGTGGTGGAGCAGCTCGTGGCTTTTAACTGTTGAGATTACAGTTACGGTTTAAAATCAAGAAACTCGTAGAAGCCGTGGCAAAGAAGTTAAACGATGTGTTGCATTGGGCAAATCTGCTGCCCAAACCCTCTTTAGAGTGTTGAAGAGCAAGGATGTCACTTTGAGGACGAACGTGTACCTGATCCAAGGCATGATTTTTTTAACCACCTTATATGCACGTCAAAGTTGGCTGTTGAATAAGACTGAAGAAAAGTCAATGCATTTGAATCATGATGAACCAAAGATATTGAAAGTATCTTTGACTGCCAGAAGAACAAACAAATCTATCGTGGAAGAAGTACCACCAGAATGCTCCTTGGAAAGAAGGATGGAAAAACATTCCTGAACTTTGGACATGTGACCAGTCGGGATAAGTACATGTTTGGTCAAGAAGAAAGGCAGTGAAAGAGGTAGAACCCCAGTGAGACGGATTAACATGGTGACTGCATCAGTGGGGTCAAATATAACAATCGGGCGGATGGTGCAAGCCTGGACAGAGTAATTTGTTCTGCTGGACTATGAGTGGGAACCAACTTCATGGTACTTAATAGCAGCAACAATTCTTTAAGATCTAAGTACATGATCTCTTTAAAAGAGGAAGCAGGTGTATGTCATGGGAGGAGGGAGTATGTCACCTCTCCAACATACTATTACTGACCAAAGGATGGATTCCAGAAGTTGAAAGGAAAATGGATGGACAGTCACTGCCATCCAGGGCCAAATGAGGAGAAAGGCCGTTGTTCCAGTTAACAGCCTCCTCAGATGATGGCTGCAGGCAAGGATATAACTTTAGGAAAATGAAAGCCGCTTGGAAGAATCAAGCTAGCTTTTCTTACATTTCCCTCGATAGACTGATCTCTAAGACTCTGTTAGCCCAATCGTCATTTTGATCATCTTCATGATGATGATGATGATGACTGTGGATCTCATTGAGTGACCTCTTCACTTTTATCAAGGAGCCCTGCTGGTGTAGTGGTTACCAGCTAGACTGCTACTGCAAGGACTGCAGTTCATCCCCACCAGCCTCTCTATGGGAAAGAGTTACAGTCCCAGAAACCCACAGGGGCAGGTCTACCCTGCCTTATAGCATCACTATGTGTCAGCGTATGCGTGAACAAATCATCTGAGAGGCTGGATTAGATGAAGAATGTGGCATCACGATTGGAGGAAGGCTTAATAACAGCCTGCAGTATTCAGATGACCCAACCTTGTGCTCTGAAAGCGAGAAGAACTTGAAGCACTTACTGATGAAGACCAACCACGAATTACAACTTCAGTATGGATTACAACTCCATGTCAAGAAGATACAAATCCTCACAATTGGACCAACAGTTAGCATCATAATAAATGGAGAAGAGGCTTAAATTGCCATGGATTTTGCCTTACTTGGATTCACAATCACTCTTCACGGGATCAGCAGCCAAGCGATTAAAAGATGAACTGCACTGGATAAATCTGCTGCACAAGACCTCTGTAGGCTATTGAAGAGCAAGGATGTTACTTTGAGGATCAAAGCACCCCTAGCTCAAACCATGGCATTCTCCATTGCATAATGTGCATCTGAAAGTTGGACACTGAATGAGGAAGACTGTAGAACCATTGATGAATTTTAATTGTGGGGCTAGAGAAGAATATTCAAAGTATCATGGACTGCTAAGAAGAAAAACTGATCTGTATTAGAAAAAGTAAGGCTGGATTGTTCCTTAAGAGGCAAGGATAGCAAGACTTTGTCTTACTTATTTTGGACATATTGTCAGTAGACATCTGTTCCTGAAGAAGGACTTCAGGTTGAGTAAAAGGGAAGGACACTTAGAAAGAGGAAGTCCTTCAAAGAGAGGGATTGACACAGTGGCTGCATCAATGGGATGGGAATAGCTCTGAGGATGGCACAGGTCTGTGCAGTGTTTTGTTCTGTTATGCATATGATCACTATGAGAGGAAGCTGCCCTGGTGGTATCTAAGAACAACATGAGTCAGTACTGACTTAATGGCAGTGAGTTTGGTACTTTTGGCCTTTACTCGTATTTACTTTTACATTTATTGAACTTTTATTTTATTCCAGACAGTAAGTAGTACTCTTCATAATTCTGTGAGACAGATATTACTTCCAGTAATAGACACTTTTAACCTTCTAATTTTTCAGTTGAAAAAAGAGAGGTTTCTAAAAACTTAAAGTCATGCAGCAGCAAGCAATGCAGATAGAAACCCATGACACGCTGTGTGTGTGTCTCAGTAGCCCCACTCCGGATCACCATAGCATGCTGACTCTTACTGAGTCTTTGAATGCATGTGGCAGTAAATCCCTTGCTATTTATCTGGAATGTAGTCACATTAAAGGTACAACCCAAGAGAATCACAGATAGCCTGAGATCTTACAGGGTTGGAAATTTTGGAATACATACATGCTGAGCTTTTGCGAATAGACATTCAAGTAAAGGCCAAAGACAAGCATCTTGTACATTACTTGTGTGCATTTTGGCTTGGAATATTTTTTGTTAAATGAAGGCAGTACCTTTTCCTTGACTCTTCAAGGCAATTTGATGTCTGCCTAAAATGAAAGGAAGGGATGAGTTCATGAATCCATCAATTGAACTTTCATGTAAATGCCATCTCATGTGTCAAAATCCATGCCACATATCTCGAGTCACATTTTATTTCCAATTCATGTAGAAACTTGACTAAGGTTTAGAAACTGCCTATTCTTAACCTCTTCCTGTGTCTCATGTTAAGTATGACAATATTATACATGAGGTGTGAATCTCTGGTTTCTAGCTTCATATAACAACATAGAAGGTTTTTCAAAGCAGGTTGGGCATCCTGAAACTTCTCTTCTGGTTCAAAGAACTGGCCATAAAAAGATCATTGTGGGTTCTAAGTAAGAAGTCATTTTTAATTATGTGTTCTCCATACAGTCTTGAGATATTTGCATATGAGTTACTGTGTAATACAGTTTGGTGTGGATGGGTGCAGCTAGAGGGAAAATCTTTGAGCACAGATGTCACATAAACTCAGCAGAAGACCCAAGCTTAGGCAGCAATCATCTCTCCTTCCTGTACAGCCCTGCATTAAGTTGTCATGTGTGACAGACACATGGAGAGCTTAAATTGTGCCTTCCTGCTCCCAAAAGAGAGAAGGACAGAGAGTTTTGTGAGAGGAGCTGTAATCTCAAGCCATCCCTTTAAACCAAGATCACACAAACATCAGAAAACAAAAGTAGCTTTTGGAAGAGTGCAATGGCTCATTTGAAGAGTGCAATTGAGTGGCACATATGGTTTAACAGACAATTGTATGCAAAAGGAAAGTGAAATTGATCGGCTTATTCAATAATGACTCCTATAAAGTAGAGGGTGAATGTCAACTTGCTCTTCAGTTCCTCTTATTAATACAAATTTTCCCTTAAAGAGAAGCTTTTAGTTTTTTAAAAAAAATTATTTTAATCTCTTTCATGAAAGTGTGGGCATTGTCATAAGAAATGTGAAGCACCTCAGAGGACAGATTTAAAGAGAAAGACCTACAGTTGCTTTACTGAGGGAAGAAAGGGAATGTAAACTCTTCCTTGGCTATTGCCAACTTACAATTTCTCTGGAATGTTGTATCCCAAAGGTAAGGATGTAGGTTCCATACTAGTAACAGACTTTGAGACGAAATTCATCTCCATTGTAATATTCCTCCTAGGATCTGTCCAGTTCGCTTACACAACAGAAAACCTTTGGAGAAGATCACTTTGTTATTGCTATGGTTTTATTTTAAACTCATGCCCAGATCCTGTTCATGAAGCAACTCTCCGGGGTTTACAGCTATCTGAGATTAAAATAAACAAGCATAAAACCCTCCAACTCACTGCCATTGAGGCAATGCTGACTCAAAGTGCTCCCCTGTGGGTTTCTGAGACTAACTGTCCACGGGACTAGAAAGCTCCCGGGAGCTGCTGATGGCGTGGAACTGCTGGCCATAGGGATTGCAGTCAAGTATAGTAATTTCTCTCTGGTATCAGGAAGTGTATTCACACAGCATATCAGGAACTTAAATGTATGCGAAGGTTGGACACCTGTAAGAGTTCCTTCTTATTTTACAAAAGAGTAGCTGTATTCCAAAAAAGTTGTTAGGTTAACTCAAGGATAAAACTGATGAATTTCCCCTGGTTTTAGAAACAAATCAAGGATGCATTCTGAAAGTATTGTTTAGCTGGACAATGCAATAAAATATGAAACAGAAAAGATAGAGGTGGGACAACAAAGAAGATTATTTTACAATAGTCTATACATATAAATAACAAGAATAGATTACTTACTGTGGTAGTTACATAATTTTATGACGACTTGAAGATATATACAAATGTAGGGGTGGTGTTCAACTCATCATTCAGATAATCGCTTTCTGGTTTCTCCTTGTGAGCATGGCCTTTTCAAGCCCTGGAAACCTCCCGTCTGTCTTTGCTTTCACTTTTCTGCAGGTGGGGCTCTCTGGGACCTGCCAAAGCTCGGTGATGCTTCCACCACCAGTGGATCCACTAGAGTTTTACACCTCCCAGTCTGTAATATTTCTGAATTCTGCATCATTGCATGTGGCTGTGAGAGTCTGAAGAGGTACTATGGATTAGTGTCAAACTTATGGACTTGGGCTGAGATGAGTTTGATATATAATTAATTCCTGATATAAAACTGTTCCTTAAACATATATGAGTGTCAAAAAAAACATATATGAGTGTCATTTGATCTGCTTCTCTAGACAAGCCAGTCTAACACATTTACCAAATCAAGAAGATCTACCAAAAAGTTAGGCTGTCTCAGTCCTTTGTGGAATTAGGAATTGCAGGGTTATATAGAATAAGTCAGGGACTTAAAGCAGAAAAGTTATATGATGTACATAAAAAAGCCAATTGGCTTCACGCTGTTTGATTCATGGTGACCTCCTGTGGTTCAGAAAACGACTGTGCCCTTTAGGGTTTTAATGACTGAGATTTCAGAAGTAGTGCCAGGCATTTCTTCTGATATCATGATTAGACACCCATAGACCTGCTCCTGTTAAAGAGCAGCACCCACACCATCCTCAGTAAGATTGAAGGGTACCTCATTCATAAAAAAGAAGCATCAAAAGTGAACTTCACATTCTCCTGAGCTCATCTAGTAACAGCCCAAGATTTGTAACATATACACACACATCATCGTCATTGTTGTGCCTGACATCTTAGTGCTGCTATAACTGCAATACCACAATGGTTGGTAGTATTGACCAAAAATTTCTTTTCTCATAGTAAGGATGATAGAATTTCGAAATCAGGACAGTGATTATAGAGGAACACTTTGCTTCTGAGGAAAAGTCCTTGTCTCTTTTGGTTGCCTTTCCTGGATTCCGTGATGAGCTTCATGTGATGTGGCATCTTTCTTCCTGCGTTTGTGCTTCCTTCCCTCTGCCTAATCTATTTGTTTTACATCTCAAAAGGGATTGATAAAATTGATTGTGATAATCATTATACAATTCTTCTTGATGTGATTGAACTATTGAATTAGGTGGTATGTGAATTAAATGCCAATAAAACTGTTTCTTTACACTGAAGTATAAGCCATGCTAAATGCTGTGTTTCATCTGAGTTTCAAGTACTCTTCACTTTCAGTAAGCAACAAGGTTGTGTCATCTGCATATTGCAGATTGTTAATGAGCTGATCTTTCCCCCCACTTTTCTGCATATATTTTAAAAATCATTTTATTGGGGTTCACACAACTCTTATCACAATCCATCCATCCATCCACTGTGTCAAGCACATTTGGACATTTGTTGCCATCATCGTTCTCAAAACATTTGCCCTTGGAATTTGCCCTTACTTGGGCCCTTGGAATCAGCTCCTTATTTTTCCCTCTCTTCCCACTACCCCTCCCTCATGAACCCTTGATAGTTTATAAATTATTATTTTGTCATATTTTACATTGTCCAGACATCTCCCTTCACCCACTTTTCTGTTGCCCACCCCCCAGAGAATAGGTTATATGTAGGTCCTTGTAATTGGCTCCCCCTTTCCTTACTCCACCTTTCCTCCACCCTCCCAGTATCATCACTCTCACCACTGGTCCTGAGGGACCATCTGTTCTGGATTCCCTGAGTTTCCAGCTTTATTTGTAGGGTAGAATTGGGATCATGATTGTGGTGGTGGTGGTGGTGGGGGGGAAGCATGTAAGAAGTAATCTTAATGCTGCATTATTCTTCATACAGTCCAGTTTTTCAGATTATTTGCTCATCACAAAGTCCCTTTACTTAAATGCTGGCTCTTTTCCCATCTCACCTGTTAAAGACACCATTTTTGTACTTAATCTCCTCTCTTCTACATTATCACATTTTCTTTCCAGTGGTTCATTCTCATTAGTCTCATAATATCCTGCAATATCTTCCATCTAAAAAGCCATCCTTGACCAGACATCTCTCTAAAGCTTCTGCCCTATTGTTATTTAATTCCTTCTCCAAAAAACTCCCTATCAAGCCTTCACTTGATTAGGGTTGCTTTTGCCAAGGTGCCTGGCTATCAGAAAGACTAGCATCTGGAGCCTTATAGGCTTATTTTCAAACCAGCTGTCATCTAAGTGAGGCTTCAACTTAAATCCACATAGAAGAAGAACACCAGGGTGTGTGATCTAAGGATTGCAAATAATATAATCCAAGTCTAAAGGAGAGAATGGTACCAGAACTTTAATTGCGAATACCTGGTGTGCAGAAGGTTATAGATGATAATGGAAGCCCAAACCCATTGGTAGGGTGCACACATGGATGAAGGCTCAGGCGGATCTGCTCAGGTCATAGTGGAGGGATGGGAATAGCCCTGTTATCAGGTGGAGAGCATTGATTGTAATGTCAATTATGACAGAGACAGGGCAAAATAATCATTTGATCTCACGTTTGCCCCCACTTTAAAGCTGGTTCATTCTTGTTTTTAAAAAATGAAGGAAAAATACTCACAAATTAAGCTCCTAGGGAATGCCCTCTGATCCTGTACCAGGAATGTGAATGATCTTGCTAATATGCAGAATGCATTGCAAAGTGGATTGTTGCAAATAGAGTTAGGTTAAAATTTAGCACTCTTATCATTTGATCTCCTTTATGGGCTATTTAAATTTGTTCTAGTCTTTAACATATTTTGCTTTATTTTTTATTGAATTTTTTGTTTCACTTTGTTATTCTTGTTAGCTTTTTAAAGTGTTTTTCTTGATATGAAGCCCAGGGTAGGTAAATCTATAGAGACAATACATATGTATTGTGTGTTAGTCCTGGTAAACTAGAGAAACAAATCCACAGACTCGCATATGGATATAAGGGTACTATTTATATGTAAGAGGAATAGGACATTAAGAAGGCATCCCAATCCAGTCTCGTCTATCTGTAACTCAAAAAAAAGCTGTAATTTTAAATAAGGTGAAAAGACTTCTCACTTTTTAACAATTTAACAATGTCCCGTGGCGTTTTAAAGTTAAAATAAATATATTACAATACCATTTTTGTCTTCTATGAAAATTTTTGTTGCTCCATATAGACCAAGTTTTTAATCAAGAACCCCCCAGCTCCCCCTGATCAATGGTGTCCCGCTTAAAATCCGATCATTTAACTTTAGGGTTGTATCTTACAAGCATGAGGATAAAATTCTATCACTAGTAATGAAATGAGGCTACAGAAAATGATGGGATGCCAATTGAAAAGCTAAGGAAGCACTGGAAGTACTTATTCTTCTAAACCTTACACTTCTCTAGCCTTACTCTTCTAAAGAAATTTGTAAGACACCTAGCTACCTGGACAACTGACTGAAAGATAATATTATTTCTGCCCATTCCAAAGCAGGGTGACTCAATAAAATGCGGAAATTATTTAACAATTATTTGGTGATGTCATTAATCTTACATGAAAATAAAGTTTTGCTGAAGATAATTCAAGAATGGTTGCAGGGCTCCATTCAGAAATTCAAGGTGAATTCAAAAGAGGGTATGCAACAAGGTATCTCATTGCTGAAGTTAGGTGAAACTTGAATGAAAATAGATAATACCAGAAAGATGCTTACTTGTGCTTTATTGACTGTGCAAAGGCATTCAATTATGCATGACTATTGCACATAAGTAATTCAGTTCATTTCACTGACAGCAAAACTGCATTAGTGTTGCATTTTTATCTCCCAAAGGGATAGTCATGAATTATAATTTACAAAAATGGATCACTGAAATTGGTCAACAAAGAGAAAAATGCAGTAAAGAAACATGAGGTGACAACACTGAAATTCAAACTAAAAGTAAATAGAGTTGTAAAGGAATATTGAGAGTGGGAATGTTGGCATGGAGTTCAGGGAACTCCAGATATGCAGCCGGAGGACTAATCAAACTTACTGGGATGAATGAAGATGTGTAGTAACATAAAATACAAAGATATGCCAGAGTGGTAACATTAGTGAAAAGAACGCTCAGAGGCATTTCACAACACCTGAAAATGCAAAGGATGAGCTATGGGAAACGGATCCAAATTTTAAAAGGGGTTCTGATAATATTTGTCAAGGCATATGTGATAATATCTTGTGTCAACTTGGATAGGTCAAGATTCTCATTACTTTGGCATTTGAGGTCTGCCTCACAATATGATCTACCACCATACCATCTGCTCCATGGTAACATCTACTGTGAGCAACGCGGCAGGAATAGGAAGATGAGGGCGGGGTGCTACCTGCTTAACCAGGTCACAGCCTTCATGCCATTGTAAGGAGATTTCATGGGTGGTGTGTCCTGCTTCTATATAGGTTGATCCCGTGGGGAAGCTACCTCATTTCTTCTGCTTCTGGATTCTCCATCTGATTTGTTGACTTCTAGTTCTTGGGACTTAAGCCAAGAGCCTGCCAAGTTGCTGATCTCAGGAGCTATCGGTAGTAGCCTGCTGACCTTCGATTCATTTGGCTCAGCGTACACCAGCCTCGGGTCTTCCTATTTCATCTTCCTATTTTCTGACTTATTAGCCTCTACAGCTATAGGGGTCAGCTACCGGAGAAGCTTCCATTTAACATCTGGCCCACAACTTTATACCAGACTGGACTCAACCACTTCTATAACTGTGTGAGTCACTTTCTTGATCTAAATTTCTTCCTTTCTCTCTCTCTCTCTTTCCATATGAATGTCACCGGTTTATCTCCTCTAGAGAATCCCGTCTAACACAGCATAGGCGGAATCTCCCTCCATAACCACAAGGTGTGAATCGGAGTGACATCTTCATAACACTGAGCTTTTCTCTCCGCTCAGGGTCTATATATTAAGTTTGGACTAGCTTAACTGAGATCAGAATGAAAATAGCTTCTTTCATTATGATACAATAGGAAAGGGCTGAGCCCTGGTAGCCTAGTGGTTGTGTGTAGGACTGCGGCCCACAGGGTTGACGGTTCAAATCCAGCAGCAGCTCTCCAGGAGCAAGACTGGGCTTCCTGCTCTCACCAGGGCAGTGATGCCACACACACACACACACACACACACACACACACACATACAAAGAATAGGAAAGATATGCTGTTGAAACTATTCTTATTTCTCTATAAGGAAATAAAGCACTTTAATTCTTGATGCTCAATGTTTTTAATTACAATACAATAAGTAGATTTTAGTTTTGCTCTATTTTGTGTATCTATTTATTAAGGAGAGTTGGTGGCTCAGTGGCTTACTGTCAATTCAAATTCATCAGCAGTTTCACTAGAGAAAGATGAGGCTTTCTGCTCCTGAGAAAATTTATCGCCTTGGAAACAAGAACCTTCTGTTCTATTCTATCCCAAAGGGCTGAGATGAGTCAGAATTGACTTGATAGCCACAAATTTGTTTGTTTGTTTGTTCATTTGGTATATATTCATGACCAATAGCAACCAAGTTTTTAAATTTTGGCAAGTATTTTGACAAAAATGCATAAAGGTCACAGAACAATCATCATTGTGCCCACAGACCAATGAGATCGTTTTGCCCAGTTTTAGCGGGTGAGGTCATGTGCACATCCCATACTGCCTTGCCAAGCAAGCCCTGTCTGTACTCAAGAGAACAGGGAGATAGCGTGAGACAAGAAGGACAAGCTCAGTGAAACATCCCCCAGCTCAGTCCAGACAACAGAAGAAGAGAAAGGTTAATGTGATGTATTTAACTCATAAGAAAAATAATGTCCCTGTGACTGATTCAGTATGAGGATGAATGTGCTACTGTAGGATAATGCGAGGCCACTTAAAAGATTTATTTCCCCCATGCTATGTATTTAAGCATGATGTGTTCCTCCCAAGATTTGTGTATAAGCATACAAGAGTCATTTTGACGCTGGTTCCCCAAATCTTGTATTTTGCTCCCTCCCTTTCAGGGGAGGAGACCATCTAGTTCAAAATATGCACCTCCTGCTAGCCGCCGTCTCAGGGAGGGTGATAGTTCTTTCGTGTGAAGGAAGTCATCCTGGCCACTTAATCTTCAGTGCAGTGACACAATGAAAACCTCTCAGCCTAATGGGTTCAGGGACATCTTTCCTGGGCTGATAGCCAGAAATGGATTGCTCAGCTGGCTTAAAAGGAGAAGGAGAGCACAAAGAAAATTTTGAGCCTATGGAGGGGGGAAGGGGGAAAGAAATACAGTTTCTGTCAATGGCTGTCACTGAGAATTTTCCCCTCAAATTTGAATGATGCTGTATGATGCTTTGCACAGTGATTTATGAGGCCAGAAAGGAATGGCTATGTTTAATAGGGCCATTTGACTTTAATATCTCAGATAGGACTGCTGCTATTTTTGGTTCCAAGAAAAGGAGTCTATAACAGTACACATGAAGCAAATTAAAAAAGGTAAATCATGTCTATGATATGATAAATTGAGAGAGAGAGTCACGAGAAGGAAGCCAGGCAGTGTATAATGTGAGATGTAATCTTAGAAACACGTAGTACTCCTATATTTATGGGGCAAAAGCCCACAAAAAGCAGGACCAGCCTTATTAATAGACACTTGACCTCAACTCTCTGGTGTAGTCTGAGAGAAGTAAAGATCACTCTCTTTGGATATATGTCCCAGCCATGTTCTATACTTTCTGCCTCTCCTAGACTTTTTGGATCTGCCTTCCACTAGTTGTATGACCTTGACCAAGCTACTGACTTTTCCAGTCCTTTGGCTTCTTCATCCAAGGCGAAGACAGTAAAGGAGAAAATCTGGAGTTTCCTTCAATTCAATGGCTTTGGGGCACTCCAAAATTCTTCAGGAAACATGCTCCAAATTAAGGAACATGTGATGACAATAAATTAATTTTTTAAAAAGAAAACATGAGTTAAAAGTTCCAGCTTGTTCCAGAAAGGATTATTATTCTGACATGAACATGAGAATATTTCTTCTTTTCCAGTCCTGTGCCAAGGCTACCTTCAACTAAATGGAGATAGAGCCTACTATTTCAGATGTTTCTATGTTAATTGCTGGGGTGGAACAGCACATAACTGAATGCAATGAAAACTTTCAATAGATATATGCACTATGGGGTGGAGGGAGACAGAGGTCAGTGTAAGATATGAAAAAAATAATAATTTATGAGTCATCAAGGGCTTATGATGGCAAGAGGGTGGGGGAGGGAGGGGGAAATGAGGAGCTAATACCAAGGGCTCAAATGATGATGGCAACGTATGTACAAATGTGCATGACACAATGGATGGATGGATGGATGGATGGATGGATGGATGGATGGATGGATTGTGATAAGAGTTGTAAGAGGCCTCAATAAAATTATTTAAAAAACATTTTAAAATTATATCTAAAAAAGAAATGAGCACTACTGAAAGAAATCATTATTGTTATCACAAAATATAAAGACACGAAGATACTTAATCATTACTTTCATATTCATTCGTATAGCTATTTAACATTGACTATTTAACCATTGTTTTCCCCAATACTGTACTTTTAAGAAACCCACTGGTACTTTCCCAAAACAAGAGCACTTTTTCTAACAATTCAACAGTCTGAGATGCTCACCTTCCCAACATGATCACTGCAGACAAATAAACAAATATGGCAAAGAAAGCGGATGGTGCCTGGCTATCAAGGGATATAGCATCTGGGGTCTTAAAGGCTTGAAGATAAACAAACGACCATCTAGCTGAGAAGCAATGAAACCCACATTGAAGAAGCACACCAGCCTGGTTGATCAGGAGGTGTTGAGGAAATCAGCTGTCAGGTATCAAAGAACAAAAAAATCATATCATTGTGAATTATGGGGAGTGTGGAGTGGGGATCCAGGGTCCATCAGTGGGCAGCTGGAAATCCCCTCAGAGAAGACTTGAGGAGGGGACAAGGCAGTCAGGGTGCAGTGTAGCAAGGATGAACCATACGATGTTCCTCTAGTTCTTAAATGCTTCCTACCCCACCCCCCACCACCACTGTCATGATCCCAATTCTACCTTACAAATCCTGCTGGACCAGAGGAGGCACACTGGTACAGATAGGAACTGGAAACACAGGGAATGCAGGGCAGAAGAACCCCTCGGGACCAGTGGTGAGAAGGACAATATTGGGAGGGTGGAGGGAAGGTGGGATAGAAAGGGAGAAAAGATTGCAGGATCTGCATATAACCTCCTCCCTGGGGCATGGACAGCAGAGAAGTGGGTGAAGGGAGATATCAGAGGGTGTAAGATAGGACAAAATAATAATAGTTTATAAATTACCAAGGTTTCCTAGGGGAGGGGGAGCAGGCAAGGAGGGAAAAATGAGAAACGGATACCAGGGGCTCAAATAGAAAGCAAATGTTTTGAGAAAGGTGAGGGAAATAAATGTACACAAGCGCTTGACACAATGGAGGAGTGTATAGATTGTGATAAGAGTTGTATGAGACTGAGCCCCCAATAAATGATTAAAAAAAAGAAAAGAAACAGGGTCAATGATATTCATGACTTACATCTGGCTCAGACTTTTAGAGGTTTTAAGAGAGTGACATTAAAAATGCCTATGACTTCCAAGTTCTCATACAATTACCATCGGACTTTTATAGTCTATTTTTCCCTACACAGAATAGCATATATGCCACTGTAGAGAGTAAATAAAATTACCTATAACTCAAGGCTACAGCATACTTAGGAAAACCAAAAGTAGCAACACTCTCTTCAATTTATGAGTAGTAAAAACATTGAACAAGTGAGCCAACTAAATCTGGAGCTGTTCCAGAGAGGAGAGTCAGACATTGATTGAAAGACAAGATAGTGTAGGCAGGTACCAACGGTAGTAGGATGAAGACAAAAACACCCTTTCCTCTTTTAAGAAAATTGCTGTGAAGGTGGAAATACTGAGAAGAGTACGCCATTATCAATAATGAGTGCACCTGTCATTATACCTGGGAAAGAGAGACGAGGTAGTTGTTCAACAGTAGGGTCTTAGGATCTCTGTGAGAGACTCGGGTTCAGTCTTCAGGCAATGCACATCTTATGCACAGCCATCCCCATGGGTCAGGGGAGGTTTGTGTGATAGACTACTCAACTAGCATCAACCCAAGGACAAAGTTGAGAGGGCTAAGAAGGAAGGATCAATGGAAACAGGAAACTCAGGGAGAAAACAGACCAAGGGCTAGTACATTATTGAGGGGATTACAGTACACATGGCGACCCAAAGTGTGTATGAACTATTGAGTATAAAACTGATAATGCGCTCTCTAAATCTTCACGTAATTCACAATAAAAAGCTTTTGAAAAGTGGAACCAATTTATGCATTTCACATCAATCAATCAGTAGTAAAATTGAAAAGAAAACCCTATGCATTATAGTTCTGCCCTGACTTAACTGGGGGGGTCACCTTGAGTCTTCAAGAACTTGCTGGTACCTGGTGTCGATATACAAAGAAAGCCAGAGTGACTATGACAAGATAGGCATAAGTGATGAATCCAGTGAGGCCTATACTGTGCTATTTAAATATCCTCCGGGTGTGCAGACCCAGGAGCCTTGGTGGCGCAGAGGGTCTGCTTTGGGCCATGATCTGAAAAGTTGGCATTTCGAAATCCCCGGCTGTTCCCAAGGAGAAAGACAGAGCTTTCCAGGCCGGGGAACAGCGACAGTCTCAGAAACCCACAGGGGCAGTTCCACCCTGTTCTCCAGGGTCGCTGTGAACCAACAATGACTCAATGGGAGTGCGTTTTGATGAGCTTACAGTAAACAAGAAATAAGGAAACAAGCCCATTCAGGAATCTTTTGTTAACCACTTGAGATATTTAGCTGTTTGCTGCACACTCATTCAGTCCAAGTTCCCAGCACACGTCTGTTTTCCTTTCCCACAAGAGCAGAGAGGAGAAAGCTGAGCGCTGGGCTCACGCAGTCTGGATAGTCTGCAACTTTCTTGTTTGCATCTCATGAGTCGTCGTCACATTTCTCTGGAGTTTCCCTGCCAAAACGTCTGGTGTGTGAAGCCCACGTCATAGGGGACCTACCCTAGGCCTACCCAAACTCTGCAGGTGAGGCCCAGGAATCTGCATTTTAATAAACAGCCCCCCTCCCCATGGTTCTTGTGCATGTTCACATTCGACAAGGCTTGCTCTGGCACTAACTCCATTCTTAACACCATACCCAGCCCTAATAGGCATTCAGTAAGAATACGTTGTTAGCATGGAAAATTGTTTTCAGCAGGCTGAACCAGAATGAAAAAATTAAGACATTAAGAGAACAAGATGACAGCATAACCAGAGTGCCAACATTCCCTGAAGGGGGAACTGTTTTTGCCCCTACCCTTTAAAAACAATAACTTTGTAGTTTGGTCTCTGATTCAAACTGCATCTAATCCCAAAGAGAATCGTGTCTCCCTTCTCCCTGCTTCCACTGCCCACTCTCTTCCTCATGTGATTATTTAGCACACTGATGTTCCTGTTTAAATATAACAACCATTTTCTGAGTCTGTTCTTCATACTGGGATGGGGTTTTATCTTAGATAAGAAGAAGGTGGAGACCATGGTTGGTGTGAATGCTTAAACACTCTGCTGCTAACCAGAAACCTGGAGATTCCAGTTCACCCAGAAGTGCCTTGAAGGAAAGAGCTGGAAATTCACTGTAAAAAAAAAAAAAATCAAATCTTAAAAACCCTATGAGGGTTGAGCCCCGGTAGTGTAGAGGTTGAGTGCGGGACTGGGGCCCACTGACTTGGTGGTTCAAATCCAGCAGCAGGTCTTCAGGAGCAAGGCTGGGCCTCCCACTCCCACCAGAGGGCAGTGATGCCCCCCCCCCAAAAAAAAATCCTGTGAAACACAATTCTACTCTGTCCCACCTGGGTTTGGCATAGGTTGGAACTTACTTGACAGCAATTGGTAGGCTAAAAAGAGGATGGGTCAAGCTAGTATCATCCACAGTAGTGAGCAAATCTAGTGACCAAGACAATTAAATATAAGTAGAGGATGATGAGTGGAGAGGCAGAAAAAACAAATTAGAAATATGAAATTATGTCTGAGTCTGGTGTGCACCAATGGTGGGGATTTGGGTCCAGGACAGCTGGGACCAATAGGAAACCCCAGAAAACCTGGGATTTGAGAAGGGCTAAGTGAGCCTAAGATGTCAAGAGGGGGCCAAGTAAGAATAAATCTTTACACAAGATTTTGCCAGGGAATTACATCATCTCTTTTCCACTGCCAGAATAGAATCATAGAAAAGAAAAAGAATGCTTCAGCAGTCTATAAGTAATTGGATTCATATAAAAAATTGGTTAAGCCTTCTGACATTGACATATCATTCTTAATCATTTCTGTGGGAGAACCTCCTAATGAAATACCACGTAAGCCTCCTGGGAGTAACCATTATCCCCTCAATCCAAATATCAAACATCAAAGATCAAAGTCTGATTAAAGAACTAACTAAAAACACAATGGCATCTCCATAATCTCTGCTGCTCATCTGAGACAAGTAAAGACTCATCAGAGGAGATCAGGGTGTAGAGAGACTGCTAATGGATATGAGACTTTTTTTCAGGGTGACAAGGATGCTATAAAATGGGTTGTGGTGATGGCTGCACATCTGTGAATATACCAAAATCCATTGATTTTTACACTTCAAATGGGAGGATAGTTTGGCATGTGAATTGTGTCTCAATAATTGTTAGTCACCTGCACTGTATTGGCTGTGTGGTATTGGAGAAGATATTGCCATGTTATTTTAATCAACAGGGTGACTCAAAATGGTCAGGTTTCACTACAGCTTCCAGACTAAGGCAGTTTAGGAAGAAAGGTCTGGTGATTTATTCTGAAAAGTAGTCAAGGGACACCCATGGATCACAGTAGGATTTTTCCATTGTGGTGCTAGAAGACAAGCCTCTAAATTATGAAATTATGAAATTATGTCTGAGTCTGGTGTGCACCGATGGTGGGGATTTGGGTCCAAAGGTCAAGACCCTACAGAAGACATTCAAAATACACAGTGACCAAATCAATGGGCTTGAGCATCGCAATGACTGTGACTATGGGGCAGGACCAATCTGCGGTGCGTTCTATCATTGAGTCAGCCCTGAGTAGCCATGGCAACTAACAACAGTAATGACAGCAATAACAAAAGTTGTTATGATTTTTTTAAATTGTAAATGTGTCTAGGGAAAAAGGATAGAAGGGATAGATAGGGCTTTTGTGAAGTATAATCTGAGTGTTGGCCAAGCATTAATAACTCCACATCTGAGAGGCAAGCTGCAGAAATTTCGTTGTTTTGCTAGTTGGAAAGAAGATAATCATGAAACCTTTCAACAAGCATCGATAAAAATGATAAGAATGAAAAAATAGGTTTCTTCAACACCAAACCAGAAATAAACACACTGTGAGTAGATGTCTCCTTGTCAAGACCCTACAGGATAGAACTGTCCTGAGGGGTTCTGAAAGTGTAACTCTTTATGGGAGTAGAAAAGCTTATTTTTCTCCTTTGCAGTGGTGGATGGTTTTGAACTGTTGATCTGGTGGTTAGCAGCCCAACATGTAGCTATGCCACCAGGACTCACCCATTGTTCCCATACTTTCTGAAATAGATAAAGCAACTGGAGAGACTATAACAAAAGAGGTGGCTGTGGGCTACATTTCAGTAATATTATATTGCATAATGATTCTAAGCAAGATTGTCCATCGCAAGAGCTAACACTGAGATGATGTGGAAAGCGTGAGATGAGTAGGATATTCAGATACTGCTATTATAATAGTTGAATTTTCAGAAACAGAACTAGATAAATATGCAGCAATGTGGCTAGACTGCATCACCTTGTACTACTTGAGGTTTGGGATGGGGTGGGGAGAGCACAGAGCCCCTGACATCCTGGTTTGTGCTTATAAGATTCAGTAGCAGTAATATCTTTTCTTTTAACAGAACTGCCCCAAATACCTCAAGCTTTAAGATGGAGTGAAAAGCAGGGCTACTTGGCTTGTGAAGTCTGGTTATCTTGGTTGGGTTCCCAGTCAGGTCCTAGCATTTCCCACTGCTGGAATCTGCGGAGCTTCAAGGTACAAGGTAATAGTTTGAATTCTGCTTCTCCGTAGACAATGTTGAAGTCTTATCAACTCCTCCCTCCCATCTGTGATTGTGACTTTTTTTTTCTTTTGGATATATGGCCTTTGCAGTTAGTTAATTAACATGAGGTTGTACTGAAGTGGGATAAGGCCCTGGTACAAAATAATTAGTGTGCATAAAAGAGGAGAAACACAGGCAGACACAGAGATGGCGATGCAAAGACAGAGACTAGACTCAGGCCATTGTAAGCGAAACAACAATCGGGTGTACCCAAACAAGAAGAGGCGGGGAAAGAGTTTCAGAGAGAGGTCGCCCTACCAACACTCCAAGTTCAGGTTTTTAGCCTCCTGAACAGGGAGGCAATACTTTTAGATTGTGTTAAGCTACCTAGTCTGTGAGAATTTGTTAAGACAGCCCTGAGAAAATGGTACAGGGGAGAAACACTTGCAGAAGTCAGGTAGATGGTCTAAATGAGTCATCAATCAAAAGAGATCAAGGAAGAGACCTACCCAGCCTCAAGACAAAAACTCAATGAGGAAAGAAGTTTGAAGCGCAGGATTGAGGTGGGCGGGGGCAGGGGGTGTTAAAAGGACCATTTCATGAAAAAGAGGGAGAAGATCATTCGCTTGATGCTACACAACATTGAGACAAGGCCGTGACAAATCAAGTAGCTCTACACAGAAATGAGAGGGCAACCTTACTGAGAAATCAAGTAAAAACCAGGGGAGTGGAGCATGTGCATTCAGAGGAGGCACTGGCATTTTTGTTGGTGGGTAGGGTGGATAAATGAGGAGGAGTAACTTTAAATCAGGAAGGGATGTGAAACAATAGTTGCAGAGAACCTAAAAACCGGTTCTATGGTCCTGCATAGACACTGGATATGTTTCTCTCCAATCCTCAGTGAATCATGTCACAAACCAAGTTCTATGATGACTTTAGATTCTGACCTTACAGGGAACGTGGCATTCCTCAGTGTCATACCAGAAGGACTCAGCATGAAAGCCTGACTCATTCCTCAGTGTCATACCAGCATTCCTCAGTGTCATACCAGAAGGACTCAGCATGAAAGCATGGAGCCCTACCTCAAAATGACCTGTGCCTTTGGATTTAGGATCAAAATACTCTGATGAGAGGAGGTACAAAGGATGCATCTCTGCCCCCCACCCCCCTCCACCGAAACTGTAGAAATGGCAGTTGTTGGACCTTGGGTGGGACCTCTGGCTTACTGGGTGTCCAATAAAAGGGGACCTGAAATATTTAATACTGCACATATTTAATACTGCAATGCTCCCCCTGTATTAATATGGCAGGTTTTAAGCTGAGAGGCAAGGATCTGCCACAGCAAGAAATGATACAGGAAAACTTCCCCTAGCACCAACCTCCATGCTTCATGTAAAAAGAGCTCAATCAATATAGAAATCAGTCTATAGGCAGCAGCACATGGACTGCAGCCTACAGTTGAACTATACTCATCAAAATTTCTGATATCAACAAGACCTTAAATTCTATACCGTTGGATACATCATTGATGTTATCAAGGCAGTCCCCTCAAAACCCATGGTGAGGATTGATAAGTTTTTCTCTTTTGTATGCTTTGCTCTTTGGCTTGTGGGGCTTTGTTTCTTTGTCTTATTGCTCTCCTTGGCCTTTGTTTTTGTCATAATGTGACCGCCAAGGTGAATTAGGGTTGTCCCTAATGGGTGGACAAGTAAATGGATTCTGGACTCCTACTTAATTCTATCCCCAATCCAAGAACAGTTCGTTCTTATAACTATTGGCCCTTCTCAATAGTTGCCTTCATGAAGCGTGCTACAGTAAAGTATGGTGAAGAAAGGAGGTGGTGCTATCAACTGGAATAGTGTCTGGGGTCTTCAGGCTTGTATTCATACAAGCAGCCATCTGAGAGAGGTGTCAAATAAGTCCACATGAAAGAAGGACACCAGCCTGGGTGATTCAAAGAAAATGAAAACAAAATCCAAATGTGATGAAGGGGAACGTTCCAGAGCTTAAATTGTGAACGCTCACTTTGTAGAAGGCCGTGGAGGAGAGTGGAGGCCCCCAATCCATCTCCAGAGTATCAAGTCAGATAAAACCTCTAGCAGATCCCCTCAGACTAGGGACTCAAATAGCCTTACTCTCAGACGGAAATGATTGTAAACTTGATTATGGTGCATTGAGCAATAGTATAATATACTTGGTTGGCTGATCTCCCTATTAACTCACCCTGAATTTGCCTTAGGCTAAATATTTCTCACTTGCTCCGTGACAGAAGTTATATATATAGTTGGTGGTCTTTTCTTTCTTGCTCTTTATTTTTATATTTTATTATTATTATTATTTTCTTTCTGTTTTGTTTTGGTTTTATTTTTTATTGTTTCTGTTAGGCTTCCCAGTTTATGAAGCATAGAAAGAGTGGATGCATAGAGACAACAACTGACGCAGTGGTTTATCAAAAATGGGGGTGGGGTGGAGAGGGTGAAGGGAGATGAGAAGTAAGCAAGGAATGTGGGAGGGAGCCTTAGAGCTGATTGTGATGATGAGCTGACAACTCTCTTTAAAAGAGATTTAATCCTGGATGTATATGATATGTGAATATCGTATCAAGAAACTACTGGAAAAAGAAAGAAGACAAGCCTGACCCATGGTTACAATGGGTTAAGGGGGAAGAGTTTCTGCTTAGGGGGCATTAAGTTTATGCTGATGGTGGTGGAATAATTTGAAAAAGGATACCAATAATGGTTGTACAACACAAAGAGTATAATCAATGACATTGAATTATACATGTAGAAGTTGTTGAATTGGGGAATGTTTTGTTGTGCATGTTTTTACCACAATTAGGGGGAAACTGCATGAATAACAGTGTGTACAATTAAAAAATAATTACAGCAGTGAGTATAAAGAAGAAGAAATGCTTTGACATTGATTGTGGTAATGATTGTGCAATAAGAATGATCTTGATATGATTGTATATACAGCATCACAATCACTTCTAATATTATTGAATTGTATGGTATGTGGATGAAGTGCCAATAAAACACTTTTAAAAAAGACACAAATAATAAATAAACAGATGTCATTTCAGTGGCTTTGATAGAGGGATGTGGGCTCTGCACAGATTAGACACCATAAGGGACAGGACTCGGCAACTTTCTCCCTGTTCTTTTTTCCAGTTGAATTCTTCCTAGATACAAATCAGGAAGTGATGGGGTCCAGCAGTTCCCATAATTCAAAAAGTATCCAAAATCTCCATGAATAATGGTATTTAAGGAATTCTGAGTTCATAGCTAGATCTATCTTTAGAGAACTTTCACTTCTAAGAAATCTTTCCTAAATCCAACTACAAGTGAAGTCCATTTATTTACCTTCATCACTTACTATTTTGGGCATTGACACAAGTTGGTAAATATCTTGGAAGTCAATTAAATCTCTAAGGGTCAGTCTCCATGTTTATAAAATTATGATAGCAACGTCTATCTTGTAATTTTTATAAAAGAACCCGGGAAGTGCTGTTGGCTAGATATTAGACTGTTGAGGCTAATGGTTCAAATCTACCAACCACTCTGTGGGAGAAAGATGAGGCTAACTGCTCCCACCACCTTGGAAATCCTTTTGAAGGGTCCATAAGAGCAAGAATGGACTCTATGACAGTAGGTCTGGGGTTATAGGGTTATTATAAAGATTACATGAGATAAGATTTCTAAACCAAAATGTGAATATAAAGCAATGAGTCGTAGTCATTGCTATATGTCTGCATTTAGTCATTGTGAAAGTTTTATTGTGCCAATTATGCCTCCATAGGAAAATGTGGGTGGAGTTTAAGCAGGATGCAGCTTGATTGGAGGGTGACCTAGATAAGTACTTTCCAGCTGACATGCAATCACTCAGAGCATTGTGCTGCTGCTGGAGTTGATTCTTTGCCTCGACCGTGTATACTGCACTACCTATGAGCCAAGTCAACCTGTGGATCATGTTGCTAGAGCTTGAGGCTCCTTGGAGACCTGCTTTGTTGTGCTGCATGAGTCCAAGTTCCCTTCAGGGGTGGGAAAAGGAACTATTTAAGATAACTTTTTAGGGGGAAAAGAGTACTGCTGCTAATATATATATATATGTATATATATATTGATATTTGAGCACCAAAACCTTAAGCTACTATTGGCAAAAATTATACTTCTTTGTAGAGTTAATTTACTTAAATATGTTCTTTTCTTATGTCTAACATCTCAAGATATGAAGGGCAATGACCAGTTTCTGCTCTTTATCTTCTTCATGACTTTCTAGATCTACAGAACACGCTCTCTGGCAGGCTATGTTATTTTCTCTGAGCAAGTCTTTCCTTTGGAGAACCTCAACTAATAATTCTATGAATTTCTAGCAGGACTCATTACCCTTAGTTAACCAGTCACATACCTCATCCTCAGGCAAATGGATTGGCTCAGGAATGAATACGTGACTGAAGCCAATCAAGTAAGAGATCCTGTGTAATTGTATATGACGTTATTGCCACTGTAATTATTAAATAGACACTAATCTTGCCTACAACACACAAAAATAATTAGAAAACTGATGAAAATTCGAGTTCTGGTGACATCATTTGAACTCCTGGACCCAGCAAAGCCGGAAGATGGAAGCATCGCTGGAAATTCCCATTAAATAAGCTAAAAGTGCATCTTCTCCCTGGAAGCCTTCCAAGATTAACCTCACTGAACTCAAACACGGGTATTAGAATGATTAAAGGCATGGAAACTGCTGTCTCCCTGGTATTTAAGGCTTTGTGCAATGCTCATCCGTGCATGTTGCTAATGCACTTATGTAAAGGGACCCTTCAATTATTCCAAGCTTAGATCCTATCTGTTTCCTCACCTTAGAAGAGAACACAGCGCTTCAAGGGACCAGTTGCCTCTTAGTAGTTCTCAATGATTGAGAATCTGACTTCCCCAGCTTTTTGTTTAGAGGAGCTTAAACATTTCACCTTTTTATAGTAGAAAGGGGACTGTCGGCTTCCGGAAACTGTGACCAGTCACTGGCATTGAGGACATGAACCGTGACAGCATTCTCAACTCTGTTTTGAACCACAAGTCTTTCTTTTCCTTGACTCTGTACAGTTTCCATCATCTATTTTTGTCTACCTCCTCCTTATCCCTGTTTTCTGTGGCAGATGTTATGTACAAGAGGCAAAATGGATTCTTTTGTAAGTTATTTGGCTGCTATATAGTATAAAAGAATCCTAGCTGTGACAACACTTTGTACTTGACTGCTAATATCAAAGTTGGTGGTTCAAACCTATCTAATCTGTCCACTGAAGAAAAGGCTTGGTGATCTGCTTCCGTGAAGACTACAGCCAAGACCCCCGGAGCAGATCTACTCTGTAGCAATAGTATCACTGTGACTCAGAATATAGTTGACAGCAATTAACCCCGACAATGTACTGTGTAATACAGGCGTCCTGGTAGTGTAGTGGTTTTGCGTTTGAGCTATGGTCCAGATGGGCAGCAGTTTGAAGCCACCACTTGGGAGAAAGACTGGGTTCTCTACTCCTATACACAGTCATTGTCTCAAAAACTTAAAGAGGTCACTATGAATCAAACTTTAGTCAATGGCAGTGACTTTTCCCCTCCTTTTTTTAAAATATGGGGGCATGATAATGTTGTTCTGGAATTATTCTACATTATGGCAAATGTGGGAATAACTCCAATAATACTTCCTTCTCAGAACTCTTCAGCAACTTGCCCTTATGTGCAGAAAATTAGGCCATATCAAGTCTTAAATTGGTTGTTAAGATTATGATCAACTTTCCCTACTTCATCTATGTCTGTTTCATCACTGGGCTTGGAACTGGGCCTGGGATTTTCTCATATGGAGAGGGGCCATAGCATCACTTTTGGGTCTGCAGCTGTAGTTTGACAACATACTCCTATAACTCTATATGCATCCCAGGCCTATTGACAATTGTTGGACTACACACCAGGCAAACGCCTTCAATGTTGTTTCTCTGGGATATATCAATTTCCATGTCTTCAATCATCTTAATACCTACAGTTAATTGAATTAGGTCCATCTTAATTCCCTTGTCCTGTCTCACTATCGTTGAGTGTATTCCCCAAATTGTTACCTGTCCAAATTCCCCTCATTCTTACAATGGCACTCTCTTTGAAGCACTTCCTGAGCTTCATCATCATCATCATCATCATCATCATCACCAGCGTAACAGCCAGGCTATCATATGCATGGTACTTGCTTACTAACTTTTATCGCCATTGTTGTTAGGTACAAGTTAAGTCAGTTTCAAGTCATCGAGATTCTATACACAACAGAATGAAACACTGCCTAACACTGTACCATCTTCACAATTGTTGCTATGCTTGAGCCCATTGTTGTAGTCACTGTATCAATCCATCTCCTGGAGGATCTTCCTCTTTTTCAATGACCCTCTGCCTAACCCAGCATGATGTCATTTCCAGAGCCTGGTCTCTCCTGATCCTATGTCTACAGTACATGAGATGAAGTCAAACCATCCTGGCTTCTAAAGAGTATCCTTACTGTACTTCTTCCAAGACAGATTTGTTTGTTTTTCTCTCAGCCCATGATAATTTCAATGCCTTATGGTACTTAATACATAATACATATTAAAATAATACAGTCAATTAATTAATATTAATATATTCACTTAATTATAGTAACCTTATGAGATAAACAAGAAAACTCACCCCCACCAAGTAGATTCCTACTCACAATAGCTCTGGAGGGGAGGCGAGAGCTGCTCCTGTGGGTTTCTGCGACTCTACTTCTAAGTAGGAGCGAAGAGCCTTATCTTTCTCTTCAGGAGTGATGGACGGGTAGCTCCAAAATGCTGATCTTGTGGCTAGCTGCCTGATACGTAACAACTACACCACAAGTGCTTCATAGAAGGACTATTTTTGTTACCATTTCATAAATGAGAAAGCCAAAGTGTAGCCAAGTTAAATAACTTTCCCAAGGTCACATAGTCAGGGTGTGACAGAAAAAGGATCAGAATAAAGGCTGTCAATTCTAAGCTCTAATTTCCCATAACACATTGCTTGAACTTCTCAGCACTCTTCTTGAGTGATCTCTTATATTTTCCTTATTTGTATATGCCTCCCCCAGTTTGCCTGATCTGTAAACACCTCAAGGGAAAAACTTAGTGAAATACAAAGAGAACTTGAAACTATAGACATCATGTCTAAACAAATTACTGAACTTTGTGTTTCAGATTATTCATTCATAAACATGGACTAATAATATATAAATTGCAGTATAACTGTGAGCAGGACTAAATTAAATGGTAGAGAGTCCTTGGTTTGCTATCTAGTACAACTAACATAAGCACCTTTTCCCTTTATTTCACTGTAACTCTTAGCAGAACTGGACATTAGGACTGGGAGGAAGGATGATCAACAATCTGCATGCATGAAGGCAAGGAGGACACTAAGTACTTGCTGATGAATATCAACTGCAGCCTTCGGTATAAATCGCAATCTAATATAAAGAAAACAACAGCCCTCATAACTGGCCTTACCAGGCCTTAAGGGTCAGAGCGGTTAAGAATCCCATTTTTCTTGGATCCACAACCAGCATTCATTAAAGCTACAGTTAAGAATCAAATGGAATATTGCATTGGGAAAATCTGCTGCACAAGACCTTTCTAAAATGTTGAAGAGCAAGGATGTCACTTTGAGCACTAAGGTGTGATTGACCCAGGCCTTGGTATTTTCAACAGACTTGTATGCATGTCGAAGTTGGACAATGAAAAAGGAAAACCAGGTGAGTACATCTAATGTATCATAGACTTCTGGAAGAAGAAGCACATCTGTTCTGGAAGAAGTAGTCACTATGCTCCTTGAACGTGAGACTGATGAGATATCGTCTCATATATTTTGGACATATTGTCAGGAGGGGCCAGTCCTTGAAGATAAACATCATGCTTGGTAAAGTGGAAAGGCAGTAAAAAATAAAAAAAGGGGAAACCCCTCAAGGAGATGGATTGACACACTGGCTGCAACAACGGGCTCAAATATAGCAATGCTTGTGAGAAGGACTGAGGACAGTGCAATGCTTCCTTCAGTTATTCATAGGGCTACTATGCATCAGAACTGACCTGATGGCACCAACAATGGTAAAATGAGGGCAAAAATATTAAAATACACAGAAAGCATCAAAAGAAGATGGAAGGAATACACAGAATCAACATAACAAAGAGAACTGATTCACATTCAACCATTTCAAGAGATAGCATATATTCAAAAATGATATTGGTAGAAGTCCAAACTGCACTGAAAGTATCGGCAAAGAAACAAAATCCATTTTTAGGAATTGATAGAATCCCAATTGAAGTGTTTCAATAACTGAAGCAGTGCTGAAAGCTGGGTCAAGCAAATAGAAAGATAGTTACCTGGGAAGCCAGCTGAAATAGATCCAAACTTGCTCCCCTTCCAAAGAGAGGAAATCCAACATGATGTGGAAATTATTGAACAAAATAATTAATATTACCTTCAAGTAAATTTTGGCTGATGATAATTTAAAACTATGGCAGCAGTATATCAACAAGCAACTGCCAGAAATTCAAGTTGAATTTAGAAGAGGGATTTAGAAGGAGGGGCACTAAAATTGATGTCAAAAAGAACTTTACTGGAAGCAGAGAATACAAGAGAGGTGTTTAATTGATGATTCAGTGACGATGGTGCAGATCACAAACAGATGGCTAATATTCTTAAAAATGAGAATTCTAAAATACTTAATTGTGATCATGCAGTACACAGACCACAAAGTAGTTGTTTAAACTGAATAAGGGAATATTGAATGATTTAGATTTAGGAAAGATGTGTATTAGGGTTATATCCTTTGATGAGCAAATCTTAAGAGAAACTAGACTTTATGAAAAAGAACGTGCATCAGGATTAAAGGAAGGTTCATTAACAATCTGCAATATACACGTGACACAACTTTGCATACTGAAAACAAAGAGGACGTGAATCACTTACTGATGAACATCATACAGCCTTCAGTATTGATTGCTGCTCAATGTACAGGGGGAAAAAGTCCTTATAACCAGGCCAGTAGAAAACAGCATAATAGATGAAGAGAAAATTAGCATTTTCAAAGATTTCATTTTGTTTGGATCCACAACCAATGTTCATGGAAACAGCAGTGAAGAAATTAGGGGACATATTACATCAGACAAACCTACTGTGCAAATCCTCTTTAAAATGTTTAAAAAAATCAATGAACTGAGAACTAAGATGTGTCTGACCCAGAACATGATATTTTAAATTGCCTTATCTGCTTGTGAAAGTTGGATAATGAATAAGGAAAATCAGTAAAATCAGAAGAATGAACAAATCTATCTTCGACTCTCTTTAGAAGAGAGCTGATAGACTTCATTTCATGTACATTGAACATATTATTTATTAAGTAAAAAAAGAGAAAAGACCTCCAGGATATGCATTGACACAGTGACTGCAATAGTAAGTTCAAACTTAACATCAGTTGTGCAGCTGGTACAGGACCTGGTAATATTTCATTCTGTTGAATTTAGGGCCACTGTGAGATGGAACTGTCTCAACAACACCTATCAATCATTATACACACACACACACACACACACACATATATATATATATATATATATATATTTCATTGTGTTTTGCTTCTCTAGAAAACTCGGACTAAGACATGTGGGTTACCTCATGTGGTAGTTGCATAATCTGTTTTCAATTTGAGACTGAAAAGTGAAGGGATGAAGGCTAGCCTGTCAGTCAGGTCTGTACCCATGTACTTCCTCTGGTCACCTTTAATATTTCAAGGTCTATAATCTTTTGTTTCTTTCACCTGTTGCTGATGAGGAAATTCTCCTAAGATTTAACTACTGCTCATGAAAGTATGGAGAGAACCTAACTTCCATCAGGCCAGTAACCTTTAACACCTGCAGCAACATTTGCTTTATCCCTTGAGTTTGTAGGCAAGCATCCTTAGCACCTCATTTCCAGATTCTGGCAGAGTCAAGAACTGTGTGATGGTTCCTCACAGTAGCAAACTCTCTCTTGCACCTGTTATTTATAGAAAAACTGAATGGCTTTTTTTTTTACACAAACAGAACATGTGAATGCAAATGTGCCCATTAGGGTCAAGTCAAAAGGGGGCCAATGGTAAGCCCCTTTCTGCCTCAGCTCATTTCAGTGGAATTCAAATTCTGTGGAATGCAACCTGTCTTGACTAGTGTGGAAAACTACTTCATGCTTATGCTAAATTTTTGGCTCACAGATAGCTCAAGGTGAGCTCAAAGTTTATGGTGATAATGGAGTATTCTTAGTTTGTACCTACAATGCCAAACAGATTCCAGGAACAGTATTCACTTAACTCCAGAATCAAAACCACAGAGTTATCCTGGAACTTCAACTATGGAAAATCTTGTTGCCTCTACTATATAAATATGTCCAGAATCCTAAGCCACTACCCCCCACTTGAACTATTGCATTGATCTCTCATATAGACAGCTTCTGTCCTTGTTCTCTGTAGGCGATTCTCACCTCAGAGCAATCCATTCAAAACTTAATGTCACTCCTCTCTGATCAGAGTTCTGCAATTTAGGCCAGTGAAACACTTTTCTTGTCCTGTCAAGTTGGACACATGACATCATGGATTTGTCACAACCCGTAGCACTTTACAGTACAAAGCATGAACTCTAATGAAAAACATGGATTTTAGTTACTAATTATGGATCAATATTGATTCATCAATTTGAGCAAAGGTACCCTGTGATTATAGGATTCAAATTTAGGAGAAACAATAGGAAGGAGTTCGCCTGTGCTTTTTGCACAATTTTTCTGTTAACCGAACAATATTCTTTAAAAAAAAAAAGTCTATTGGTGTGGGAAGAGGGGTCAAAATAACCTCTTCATGAACAAAGGCAACAACCTACTCTAAGGAAGCAAGAGTCACCCTAGGGTCTTTCTTTTCTAAACTAATCAGTCCTATTCTTACTCAAAGATGTTTCCATGTAAACTTCCCTCAACTTTCATGATCAGTGGAGAAAAGATTAACATTGCCAAGACTTCCATCTAGCTTGGATCCACAACCAGTGCTCACGGAAGCAGCAGTCAAGAGATAGAATGATGCATTTCATCGGACAAATCTACTGCATAACACCTCTTTAAAGTGTTGAAAAGCAATGAAGCTACTTTGAGGACTCAGGTGCACTTGACCCAAGCCACGGTCTTCTCCAATTGTCTCATATGCATGTGACATTGAATGAGGAAGGAAGATGGAAGAAAAGAAAATGTGTTTTAATGATGGTGCAGGGAAGAATATTGAAATTACCAAAGACTGCTGAGAGGACAGACAAATCTGCCTTGGAAGAAGCATAGCCATTCCACTCCTCAGAGACAAGGATGAGAAAGCTTCATCTTACTTTGACAATATTGTCAGGAGACACCAGGACATCATATTTGATAAACGAGAGGGGCAGTGAGGAGAGAAAGGCCCTCACAAGGTGCATTGCACAGTGGTTCCAACTATGAGCTTGACATAAGAACAATGAGGAGGATAGGGCAGTACGGGGTGGTACTTCATTTTGTTCTATTTAGGGCTGCTGTGTATAGTACTGATTTGACAGCACTAACAATAACAACGACTTACAATGCTCTTTCCCAAGTTCTGCACTCCCTTAGTTCTTTCAAGCCCGTTCTCAAATATCACCTATCCAGTGACATCACCCCTGTCCATCCTCTTAAAATTGAAACCTATTAACTGACACTGACAGAACTCTGCCTGTGCATTTCTATTAGCACAGTTCATCTTCTTATATAATATAAAATTTATTCATATGAAAAGTATTGTTGCTAGAGTTCCACTCATACATGCACTGTTCCCCAGATAAAATGTATTTAAACATGTTTCTGTAATTAATGGATGACTTCAGAGAAGTTGCCTCAATAAAACTTGTATCATAAGGATGCCTTTGGGGAGTGAGGGAGGAAGGAAAGGGTATATTTGTACCATGCAGGAAGGGTGGAGGTTGAGGAACTGATTTTGAGGTCAAAACTGATACCAAAATTTTAACAAAATTCAAGTGGACATCTTCCCAAGTCATTGAGTTTTACTACAAGTTTTAGGGAATGCTGCTCCATATAAAACAGGGGTTGTTAGATGAAGTAAGTGTTTAAGGAAGAGAAGAAAGACTTTAAAGATGATCCAAGGAAAAGAAGACTATGAACTGTGACTAATGTCCAGAAACTTTAGGGAAGAGATTGTAGAGTTACCATACCACTTATTCAATAGCTACCGAAATTGGCTTCTGTAAGTTGGAATTTAATTTTCCAGTGAACATCTTGGTCTCAGAAGCTTCTGACTTGATAGTTGCCAAGTGTCAGGGTAGCCAGCCCCTGACATCACAGGTCTGGTAGGCACAATGGTACAGTAATAATAAGTAAAGACTATAGTAAAGTCATAGAAAATATGAGAGATAGATATAATGGAGTCAGACACATTTCATGGTAGTATGCTCACCTCAGCCTCTCTTGGTGGTCACATGGAGAGAGAGAAAGTGGGCAGGAGGAGAAGAGGACATGGGGAGAGCGGGAGAGAGGGAGCCTAGGGAGAGGAGTTGGGGTAGGAGAGGTGACTGAGAGAAAACTCCTTTATTGCTGACCAAGGATTATATAAATATGGGAGGTGTGATTATAGGTTACCACACATCACAGTAAAGGGTTGCAGTGTAGGTTATACAGCAATGAGGGGGATGATCTAGGGACATACATGCAATTGGAAAGGGCTGTATTGGTGTCTCACATGTAAGAAGATGGGCGGACTCCAGACTCAAGATGAAAGCCTAACTTTGGATGTCACTGAGCAGGTTTGACTTATTCCCTGGCTCTTCATAGAGACCATTAACAGGAGGGTGTGAACCCCACCTACAGGGACCAGACCGATGGTAGAAAACCTTCAGGGAGAAGTAATCTATTGTATATAACTACAAGGAGTGGGCCCTTCCAAACAGCAGCCTGACAGGCAGAAAGCATCTTATCTCTCACCATTGCGTTTTCAAGTAAACTCTGATGTTTGGGAAAACTTTGGAGGAGACAGAGTTGTGGAAAAGTCTTATATTCATGCCACAGTCATGAAGTTACACAAAAATCAGGTCGCTCAAAGAGCTGAAATCAGTCTTTTAAATGAGATCAAAGTGATTGAAGACAGTTTCAGGAACCATATCGGAACTAGGGGGTGAGTCTTGGATTTACCAATATGATCCCAAGAGTACAGTCTATTCAAAACAATAACTTTTTTAAGGGTGTGTCCAATTGCCCACAAGTAGGTCTTGGGTTCCCACCATGCTCTCCCCCTCATTCATAGTGATGTGATTCTTGTTCTTTGATGCTAGATATCAGCTCCCTTTGACCCTTTGTGATCACACAGGCTGATGTGCTTCTTCCATGTGGTCTTTGCTGCTTCTGTGCTAGATGACCACTTGTTCATTTTCAAACCTTTAAGATCCCAGATACTTTACCGTTTGGTAGCTGGGAGTCATCGGCTTCATCTGCTCTGTCTGCCTCTGCACCCTTATGTCTTCAGCAATGATGTCGGGAGGGTGAGAACATAGTGATATGATTTTTTGTTCTTTGATGCCTGATACCTGGTCCTTTCCACACCTCATGGTCACACAGGTTGATGTGCTTCATCTATGGAGGCCTTTGTTGCTCCTGGACTATTTGACCATTTGGTCACCCTCAAGCCTTTAAGACTTCAGACACTGTATCTTTTGATAGCCGGGTACCATCAGCTAACTTCACCACTCTTTATCAAGGCCCCACATTTCCTCAATGATCATCTCAGGAAGGTGTGAGCACAGAGATATGATTGTTCCTGTTTGATACCTGAGACCTGGTCCTTTTGACACCTCCTTGCCACTTCTTCCATGTGGGCTTGGATACTTCTAGCTAGATGGCCATTTATTTATCTTCAGGCTTTGGGACTCCAGACTCTATAACCTTTGATAGTTGGACACCATCAGTTTTCTTCACCACATTTGCTTATGCTATTTGACTTCACTGATGGTATTGAGCCAGTGAACATCATGGAATACCAGATTCATAGAACAAAGTGTTCTTCCATTAAGGGAGTGCCTGATGGGGGGCCCCAAAGTCCATCTTCTACCTTAGCACTAAACCTATAAATATATGTACTTGAATTTATTCCCTCCTTATCATAGATGATTATATTTACATATGTACATGCCTGTGTCAAAACAATAACTTCTGAGGGACTGCTGAACAATTATGCTCAAGGTCATCAGGCTTACTTAGAAGGTTAAGCTGAAGATTCTGAAAAAGTTCCCAAGGAGAAACCTTGATAGAAGGAGTCCTGCTGGTATAGCAGATTAAGTGTTGGGGAGCTGAATGGAAATACCAGTGGTTCAAAGCCACCAGTTCTCCCAGTCTGCTACTATAGAGTTATGTACCTCAGTCTACTTCTTTAGAGTTATGGCCTTGGAGACCCTATGGCACAACTCTACTTAGTTCTATAAGGTCATTATGCACTAGAATCAACACAATGACACTATAAACCTGATAGATTGTGTCAAAGTCCAGAGTGCTATTACCAAGCTCATTAGGAAGACCTTTGAAGACCCTGAAAACTGCATTGGTAAGAACTGCAAAGGCCAGGAAAAGCCCAGCAAGGATGTTCCTTCTCTGATGCAACAAAGTCTCTGCTTATTCTTCAAGGGTAGCAAGGGTTGTCCTACAAGAATTTCTCTGGGAAACCTTACCTCCTCCACTCCACAGCCCTGATCTTACCCCTTCAAAAAAACTTTTTGTTCCCCAAATTTAAAGAACATTTAAAAGGAACACAATTCTAATTCCTCGAGAATGTCAAAATTGCCACTTTGACTCAGTATAATTCAAAAAAGGTAGGTTTCTTCAGGGCAAGGAAAGTGCATGTGTGTGTATATATATATCCACATATACTGTGTATATAACATATAGATCTAGACAAGGACATATTGAGAAACAATATTTCACCTTTCTATAATTTTGCTTATAGGTGCTTCTATAATTATATTTTGTTTATTGTCTATCTTCTTCTATGGGACTATAAACTATAAAGATTTTGTGTTGTTTCACTTTTCACTGTGGCTACCCCAGCAGGTAGACTAACATCATGCATATAATACGAGATGAATATTTGTTGAAAGAATATATTACTTTTAAGAAGACTCGATGTGTGCAAAGAATGAGCCTCATAGAGTCTCTTCCCCAGGCCTTTGCCGGATGTGAATGACTTAAAAACTATTGGAAGAAAAAAGGGGGCTTGCAAATGAGAGGATAATGGAGGGAGCAGGGCACTAACCCACCTCGGGGGACAGTAGCAGTCTTATCTCCACAGAATCTGGAGTGGACATGCAGACCCTACAATGAAGCACCCAACCATGAGAACAACATGGCCACATGGAAGGATGCATGAAAAGAGAGAGCTACAGGGCTGCCATCCAACCAGAGCCAGACTCAGCCCCTCCCTGGAAGTGTGAGTGGCAGAGAACTGGTTGTAGGGAGGAACCAGCAGCCACATCCACATGGAGACAAGTGGGGAGGGAAGAAGAGAAGGAGACTGGATCAGTCCCCATGCTGGCCCATGATACTCAGAGTATGGCATACCTGCGGGAGCTAGTGGGTAGCAGAAGGGACTGGGCAAATGACAATAGGACATGTCATGCTGTCTCCTTACTGAAGCTGACAGTGACAGAAGATATTTTAGAGGTCGAATGGCAGAGAAGCAATGCAAGCTGAGCCCTCCCAAATGGACCAAATTATGAAGGGAGTGCTCCTGGATGGACAGCGAACAACAGGACCAATGGTTCATGGGAGACACAGGGGAGGAGGAGAGTGGGTAGTGTGAACAGGCTCAGAGATGGGGGAACAACAAGTGGTCTGGAATTGGTGGTGAGGGGTGTGGGGGCCCTCATAGGGTATGAGCAAGGGTAATGTAACTGAGAGGAATTATTGAAACCCAAATGAAGGCTGAGCATGATAGTGGGATTAGAGGAAAGTGAAAGGAAATAGAGGAAAGAACTAGAAGGCAATGGACATTTGTAGAGGTCTAAGTGCAGACATGTCATATGCAGAAATAATTATTTATGATAAGGAGTAAGTAAGTCTAGGTACATATATTTATAGGTGTAATACCACCAAGGTAGCACGTGGACCGTGGGCCTCCACTCAAGTACTCCCTCAAGACAAGAACACTTTTGTTCTACTAAACTGGTATTCCATGATGCTCACCTGCCCGATATCATCACTGAAGACAAATGGGTGCATAAGCAAATGTGGTGAAGAAAGCAGATGGAGCCCAGCTATCAAAAGCTGTAGCATCTAGGGTTTTAAAAGCTGGAAGATAAACAAACAGCCATCCACATGAGAAGTAGCTAAGCCCACACCAAAAAATCACACCAGCCAGTGCGTTCGTGAGGTGCTGAAAGGATCAGGTCTCAGGCCACAAACAGAAAAAAACATCACTGTGTGATCACATTCCCGAGACGATCACTAAGAACATAGGGGGACACGAGCAAGAGTGGTAAAGAAAGCTGATGGTGCCTGGCTATCAAAATATATAGCATTCAGAGTCGTACAAGCTTGAGTGTAAACAAGTGTCCGTCTAGCTCAGGAGCAACAAAGTCCACTATGGAAGAAACACATCAGCTTCTGTGACCAGGAGGTGTGGAAGGTATCAGGTATCAGGCTTCAAAGAACAAAAATCATATCATCATGTGCCCACCCTCCTGATATGATCGCAGAAGACAAATGAGTGCAGAGAAAAACACAGAGGAGAAAGCTGATGATGCCCAGCTACTAAATGATAAAGCATCCGAGGTCTTAAAGACTTGAAGGTAAACAAGTGGCCAGCTAATGCAGAGCCAGCAAAGCCCACATGGAAGAAGCACACGAGCCTGTGTGATCACAAAGGGTTGAGGAGAGCAGGTGTCAAGCACCAAGGAACAAGAATCACATCACAATGAATGAGGAGGAGTGCAGGGTGGGGAACCAAGGTCCGTTAGTGGGCAATTGAACATCCCCTTATAGAAGGATATCCGGGAGCAAACAGGTAAGTCAGGGTGCAGTGAAGTGATGAAACATACAACTTTGCTCTAGTTCTTAAAGGCTTCCCCCCTCCCCAACTCTCATGGTCCCAATTCTGCCCTACAAATCTAGTTAGAGTAGAAGAGGTACACTGACATAGATGGAAACTGGTAACACAGGAAACACAGGGAACACAGGACTGATGAACCCCTCAGGACCAGTAGTGAGAGTAGAGACACCAGAAATGTGGAGGGAGGGTGGGGTACAGAGCGGGAGTGGATTACAAGGGTCAACACATAACCATCTATTTGGAGGCTGGAAGTGGAGGAGTGGGCGAGGGGAGGCATTGGGGAGTGTAAGATATGAAAAAATAATAATAATATATAAAATATCAAGAGTTGGTTGGGGAGGGGAAAAGATGAAAAACTGATGTCAAGGGCTCAGGCGGAAAAGCAAAGGGGTTGAGAATGAGGAGGGCAACAGGCATGCGAACCTGCTCGGCACAATATATGCAGGTATAGATTGTGATAAGTGACGTACTACTCCAAATGCAATGATTTGATAATTTTTAGAAAACTATTGGGAGAATAGGTGTGAGCTCAATCCTACCTTCATGGCTGCCTCTCAGGCCACGTGCTCCCTCACAGTGAGTCGTTCAGGAAAAGACAACTGAATCGTGATACTACTTACAAAATACTTCAACCCCCAACCTTCGCTATGGAATCAGTTCTGACTTATCACCACTTATTCACTGACTCCTATTGTCAATTCTGATCCACAAGGACCCTGCAGGTCAAAGCAAAGCTCACCGTGTGGACTTCTGAGACTGTCGTTCTTGGTGGAAGGAGAGAGACTCAGTCCTGACGGAGAGGGGCCCTAGAGGACAGAGGAGAACTGCGTTTCTTTGGATTTCAATCCCTCTGAATGCCAACTGCCTCCTCTTTTACTTAAGTAAATCGCAGCAACTTGATTGATGTCAATGTCCCTGGAGATGAATCTTCACAAATTTTGTATGACAATCATCTTGGAGGTGATAAGGAAAACGAGGCAATTTTCAGGTTGGAAGAAAGGTGAGCTCCAAAATTCCCTTTTGAGGAATCAGATTCCTGTCTTCCTCCTTGCGATGTTTCAGTCCATTAAAGTTTAGACGGAAGAGAAATGTAATCAGATCAATCAAAACAGACCAATTGTAGTTTTCTCATGGCAATGAAACCACTTTGGACACTTTCTTCTTCTTGTTAGATGCTGTCAAGTGAGCTCCAACATCTAGCACCCCTATGTACAGCAGAAGGATTACCTGGTCCTGGGCTACCCTCACACTTGTTCCCATGCTTAATCTCACTATCTGTGATGGGTAGGTTTCTTATGCCAACACGGCCACAGAAGATTGGTGGATCTGTTGTGACGGCACTCCCAATGAACACACGGGATGAATTGAAGGGCAGAGACAGGAAGGGCTCAGTGAGTCCCGCCCTCTGTCTTGATTCCAAATATTCGGACCAGTTAGCTGCTTTGTTCTTCCTGTGCCTTGACCTCCAAGCAACACTACCCGTGGGACACCTGATCGTGGACTGTGGAGCTGTGAGTTGAGGATCCTTCAAACCCTGCTTCACCACGCTCCTGGGATCTACATCTCTTGAGCTGGGGACTGTTGGACTCTATCATCTGGCTGACTGTTGGTGACCTGCTCTGTTGTTTGCTGCTGTGACCAGCTAGCCTGGATTGCTCTACAGAGGACTACTCAGCGGCCCTCAAGACTTGAAGGACTGCCAGTCTTCTAGCTGCCTCACGCAAGTGAGTTGCACCGAGCAATCTGTACTGCTTTATAGATAGTTAACTGTGTCTTTTTTATCTTATATACTTTTCTCTCTATGTAAATATATAAAGAGAATTACTAGTGTCCTGATTTTTATTTCTCTAAGAGAACCCTGCCTGACACACTATTGCAGTCACTGTGCCAATCCACTCCATGCACATACTTTGGACACAGGATCAAGACAGAGCAGTCCCTATCGAAAGACATCATGCTTGGTCACGTGGAAGGGCTGCCAGAATTCTCCTTAGAAGCAAGAATGCAAGACTGTGTCTGCAGTCATTTGGGCATGTTAACAGGAGCAATTCATCCCTGGGGAAGGACGGCATAGTTGGAAAAGCAACAGGTCGCTGAAAAAAGTGGAAGCCCCTCAATGAGATGGAGTGACACCGTGGCTGCAGCAATGGGCTCCAACGAGGCAATTGTAAAGGTCGTGCCGCCTGGGCGATGGTTAGTTCCGTTGTACATAGCATCATTGGGAGTTGGTATCACCTAGATGACACCTAACTACATTGTCAGCATCTTGCTTTTGTGTAGCACCTGGGCCGTGATTGATGAAACAGGGTTGAGATGTTAGAATTCATTAACTGGAATCCATTATCTACACAGAGACTCACTCTTGGGGTTACACAGTATCATATGTATTTTTAGGTGACCAGAAGGAACCCAAAAGTTTAGCAGATAGTGTGTCGCAAGTCTGTCAATATCCCAGTTTAGAGTTGGCAGTGTGGGTTTTTGTTTTATTTGGGTTTTTTTTTTTTTGGCATTAGCAGACAGACTGAAACAACATGAAGGAAAGAGGTGGAAAGTTCTAAAGGAAATCATTCTGTTTAGACTGGACGCTAACCTCATGAGGCATGTTCTATTTATGATACTGCATCTAAAAGCCAATCAGGAGAAGCACATTTCCAACCTATAAAGAAGGATTAGTGACAGGAGTCAACCTTTCACACCCACTAAGACAGAAAAGCAAATGGTGCGCTGCTAGTTCATAACTTGTGCACCAATAAAGCAACCATTAAAAAATGAAAATGAAGTGATAGAGATACTGTCACAAACATTTATCTGAAAACATCGGACCTTCCACTGAAGTATCTGACTTGACATAGCTTAGTGAGAATTTCAGGATACAGATTCCCACCCCCTGCCTCAAGAGACATAGACTAAAGAAGGTATCCATTCTGACATGAATAGGTTACATCTATAAAATAATAGGCTCTAACTTCTTTATGTTGGACGTTGAGCTTTAAGCTTTGCCAATAATGGTGACTTCAATATAACTAGAAACATCTACCTACTGCTTGCTATAGAACAGGTAACACACTAAACATCTAACTTTATCTCACTTCACCTTCATAATAACTAACATAACAGCATTCCCCTCATAGAGCTAGGTTTGAGCTTAGATCTATTTAAGTCTACAATACCTTCATTTAAACATTACTCCATATTGTATAACACATCGGATCTAAACCATATGAGATCCAATCCCTCCACTTAAAGCAATATTTAATTCTCCATGAAAATAAAATTCATGGAAACTATTACTGATCCAAGGAGTCCTGGTGTAGTGGGTAATACATTAGTAGGTTCAAAACCCACCAGCAAATCCTCAGGAGAAAGACAAAGGCATATGCTCCTGCGAAGATTTAGCTTTTCAGAAACCCTACATAGGGTCATTATGATTCAGAATGGACTTGATGGCTGCAGGCTTGGTTTGGGGTTTGGTATATTGATAAGGAGTGAAACTGGGTGGTGAAAGTGGTTACTTTTCTAAGCTGCTAATAGGAGGGTTGGACTTTTAAGACTACCCATTGATACTTCAGAAGGAAGGTATGATGAAGTACTGTGGAACAAGTACTTTGCAAAACCTATGGGGGATAATTATACTCTGACCAGCACCAGCTCATCTTGAGGCAGAAGAGAAGAATAACTTGATAGCAACTGCTTTTTCCTCTCTTCTGATTACTCATCTACCATGTAGTTAACAAAGTACCACAAAGTGAAAAAGCAGTTGGTGTTCTAAGAATATTAAAAGGGAACTAAAAGAAAGTAATTGATAGTAAAATGATAAGTATTTTACATTAGACAATTAGGTGTTATGTTCTAAGATGCATGCATATATGTGTATGTGAAGAATAACCGTAAATGCAAATATAATGAGTAGGGCTTCCATGAGTGACATGTATTTCTGAAATAGAAAATTTGTAGTTAGACTCTTGGTAAAACTAAGTGCAACCTATCCTCCATTTATACTGTAGTTGCATTTTTGGAAAGTCGGATCAAAGTTAAAGTTCAAATTCTCACCTCCCCTGACCCCCACCAAAAACATTTGTTAAAATGTAAAGCATAGTTAGGTTCTTATCTCAGATGATGATAAACATAAGTGTTACACAGGTCTTGAGAATGTCAAGGAAAGCAGAACTCTTACCTACTATGTGCTAGTGGGGCTCCAGTTATTTTAGCAGACACAAACAAAGAAAGATTAGACAAATATGCTTAAAATTTCCAAAGCATTCCCAAAGGGCAATATCATTCTTTGAAACTACTGGCAAAACTGAAACCAGAACTAACAGTTTAAACTACTTAACAATTATAAATGTCTGTCATACATAGCTCTGTAAAAATGCAACATAGAATTCTTCAATCACTCTTCAGGTCTGGAGATTTCATTTTCATCACATCAATTATGAAAAAGTCCACTAACCAGGTCTATCTAGGTCATTGGTTCTCAACCTTCCTAATGCCACTACCCTTCCACACAATTCCTCATGTTGTAGTGACTCCACCCACCATAAATTATTTTCCTTGCTACTTAATAATTGTAATTCTGTTACTTCTATGAATCAGGCAACCCCTGTGAAAGGGCTGTTCGACCCCCAAAGGGGTTGTGATCCATAGGTTGAGAACCGCTGATTGGGGTTCTCTTAAGACAGAGGATGTGCATGAACCTCTGTAAGCACTTGTAGGGCTACTTGGTTAGTTTAAAATTGATTTTCTTACTGAGCTACAGCTGCTATAAAAGAGACACCACAAGTCAACAGCTCAAGCGGGATCTCTGGTGGAGCAGGGGTAAAGGGTCAGGCTGCAATCTGCAAAGCTTGAAGATGGAAGCTACCAGCTGCTCCTCAGGAGAAAGACAGGACTTTGCACTCCATAAACAGCTACAGTCTTGGTAACCCACAGAAGCAGTGCTCTCCTGTCCTAGATGGCACCCGGCACAACAAACAACAAAAACAACAAGTGATGGACACACTCTACGCTAATCCTGCTTCCTGAATGTAACAGAGAATGCATCTCCCCATGGGATCAAACCCATAGAAGCTACAAATTGTAACTCATTTGTAGGGAGGAACATAATTCAATCCATAATACTGAGGTGTATGCACCCCCAAAGGCAGGGACAATATGTAATCCCAGAGATCCTAGAGTCATTGTCCATCTTAATTCTACATTAATGGAAAACTATCTAATCGGTATAAAAGACTTTTTTAAAAGTCTGATTAAGCAAACAGAATCAAAAAAACATATCTCATTCCATGCACATTTAATCTTGGATGCATAGTTACCCCTCCTCAAATATTATACGTGATTCTCTCTGCTTCTCTGCAGTCGAGTTGGGAGCATGTGACTAGTTTGGGTGCCTGTGAACAGAATGGTGAATGTGAATTCTGGAGTAAGTACTTAACTGCAAGTGTGAATTCCTCATTCCCTTTCACAGCTAATGAGAATGCTATGTTTTCCAGATGCTGTGGCGATGAACTGGTGGGCTCTCCGTCCCTGAATGCCTAGGTGGAGCAGAGTTCTCCTTGACTCACACTGAACATGCAGTCAAGCAACAAAAGAAAGCCCATGGACATTGGGGGCTTTTTTTTTTAATAACTGCAGTGTCACTTAGCTTATGATTGTTACTTGCCATCAACGTAATTCCAATTTATGGTGATCTTATGCACAAAACAGAATACAGCCTTGGCCCTGCACTGTCTTCATGATCTTGGGCATATCTGAGTCTGCTATTGCGCTTATCCTACCTTAGCCTGCCTGGTATAGACGACTTATTTACAATTAGGCTGAATAAGCAGAATCTAGATTCTCTTTTCCTATGTGCAAACTACTGATTCTTAGTTTATTTTTAGTCACAGTCTATGGAGAAATGTTATAATTGCCAATAAAGTGAATTTCTAGTAATAATCTTAAACATGATTCATAGTTATGGACTGATTCTTTTCTTGGTGTCAAAATGCCTATCAATTCAAGTGTTTTATCATTGGTTTGTGATGAAGGAGGCATATAGAGTAAAGCTGTAGGAGATAAGCTGATTCCACGCATAATAGACCAACTTAAGATAATTTCCAATGAATTTGTAGACACCCTGAAATTATGTATCTTGTGGCAAAATTTTCAATTATTTTTATACAGAACTTACTGAATGATTTTAATCATTACTTTTCAGATAAGGTAGGGAATAGCTCATGGAGCTATATGTACGATTTTTATAATGTTAAATCATATTTTATTTACTTGTAAAGGTTGTTTCTTTTCTGATATTTAAAACAGTGTGATGCAATGGAAGGAACATGGGCTTTGAAGTGTGCATTAGTCACAAATAATTGCATTGCAAAACCACAGAACGCCAATTCAAATAAGCTTAAATAAGAAAAGGCATTAATTTCCTCACCAACCTGAAAAAAATGCCTGGGTGTTCTGACTTCCAGCATCTCCATATTTAGAAGGTGAAAAGATGCGATTAGGACAAGTTTCTCATCTTCACTTTCCCCCTGAATTGTCCTCCTTCTTAGCCAGACTTTCTCCTTCGGGTAAGAGAATGCTAGGCAATACAGCCATTTGCTTTCAAAATTCTAACCCAGCTGAAATGAGAAAATCCTTTTCTTTGCTTTCTGCAGAGCAAGTCCTACAATGTGTTTGATAAGTGGTGACTATGTCACATGACTGTCCTGATTACTATGCCAGGGGAAAACCATCTTTCGAGCCCCTGTGCATGGGTCCCACTTGAAAGCAGCATGCATCCCAGAATAAACTACGTAGAAGGGGGAAGAAACCGAAGTGCTTTTAACCACAAGCAGGGGAAACGATGCTGGGAAAGGAAAGCCACAGTTATTATCCATCTGCACCCCTTGTCTGACCGTCTGTGGTACAATCGTGCTCTGTACATTGTGCAAGACTAAGGTTCACCTGTCCCCAAGTATGTTCAATCACTTTAAATGTGACAAAAGGTAGAAAACGAGTTAGGAAGACCAGAGAAGACTTATGCCTTTCCATTATGATGTTGGCAGGGAAGATTAACTATACCCTTGACTGTCTGAAGAATGAATAAATCTGTGTTGGAAGTAATACAGTCAGAAGTCTCCCTAGAAGTGCAATTGGTAAGATTTCATCGTGTGTACTTCAGACGTGTCATCAAGAGGGGCCCCTCCCTGAAGAAAGACGATGTTTGGTAGAGAGTGAGTGAGAAAGAGAAAGAGACAGATTGACTCAGCGGCTGCCACAATGGGCTCAAACACAGCAACAGAACGTCAAACACAGGACAGAGCATCATGATGATTTGTAACCGATTAATCAAGAGTGAACAACAATGCTCTAGCTTCAAGCTTGAGCTTGCAATGGCTCAGAACCGGACTGCCTTCAGGACCTTGTATGGATGGTTGATCAGTTCTGAGCTTGAATTTCTTCCTCTGTAAAATGGTGTCAGTGGTAAATGATACTGGCCTTCCAGGGTTGTTGTGATGAGTCGATGAGGAAACTCTCATAAAGCACTTGGTTCAATGTGGACTAAAGAAGGGACTCAACACACAGCAGCCTAAATCCAGTTGACTTTGGACTACGTAACTAAAGGACACTGTCTCAGCAATAGAATGCTTGCCAGTTGTCCTAGAAAACCACTTCCCCCAAAGAGGGAACTCTTGCCCTGCTCAATAAGGGAGGGCGTTGCATGTCATTTGCATCACTAATCTGCACACCTGCATTTGCTGCATCAAAGCAGCTGTGTTTATGATTACACTTCACCAAGCCGTCCACGGTAATTTCCTACTCATTATCGAGATGTGGAGAGTGATATTTTACTTGATTATAAATATATCCCTCATAATTGAATCATGAGAAAAATTAACTTGCCGTCAGCCCTGTGCAACATTCACTGCCTTCCTTCCCTGGCTCCGTCCAAGCCCCCACTGGTCTCTGGCTTTATCTTTGGCATTGCCTTATTTTTCTACTAGATATGCAACTGAGATTTTTCAGTGGGTATCACTTGATTCATAACAATGAGTTAATTTTTTTTAAATGAATAATACTGTGCTTGTTTTCCTTTTTAAAATAATTAGCTAGGGTTGTCTCATTAATATTTGTAAGATGCGTTAGTTTTTCTCCTGAAATGTCTGGAAAAAAATAACATTCAAGAGAATCCACTCCATTGTAGAAATGTACGTCTGTGCTCACCTGCTGGGGAGGGTGCCGGGATGCGGAGGGCAGTTAAAGATTGACCTTACTCCGACTCCCTTGCAGCTCAGTTTCCAGTGTGATTTGAGTGCTAAGCAGATGCACTGAGTAGCAATGAAGGCAAAAGCACACTTTTGTGGCTTCCGCTATTTCTGCTGAAAAAACAGACTTTGGGGGGGATCCTGATTGCAAATGTCCAGTCACAAGTTTTATAAGTGTTGGGGCATGTGACGTCATCTTTCCCATGGAATGTGAATGTTTGGGGTCTCTTCTGGGCCAAGGTGAGTGAAGAGAGCAGAGTGCTTCAACCAGCCCCCTCTCTTTTCACACTGCCTGTCGGCTGCAGGGTGTTCTGGACCCTCCCAGAGGCAGAGCCACAAGATGAAGGAACCCAGCTCTCTGTATGCCCCTTCTGAAGGCAGTCACCCAGCTGGAACATAAACAATGGACCAGTAAGTAAACAAGAATGAAACTTGCATGTCTCCGGATCAAAGATTTAGGATTTATTTGTTCAGTAGTCTTTGACTCTAATACAATGAGTGAGTGACTTGAGATACACCAAATAGAATATTGCAGTGATGAGTTTTATTTCCACCTGATTAAAGTCTTCAGCTATTGATTGGGCATCTGGCCAAAGTGAACAGGAAATATCATTTTCTTTAAGGGATCAGTATGCAGATTATTCAAGATTCCTTGGTGGTAAGTTTTACCCCAGCAAACATGGGAACAACTGGTGTTAAATTCTGTGTATTATGCTGAATGAAGTTTGTCAATCACAAAAAGGACATACACTATATGAGGCCACTGCTGCAGGAACAAGCAGCAGAACTGGCACAAGGAAAGGCTGGTAGGGCATCCAGTCTGCTGGCTAGGGGGTCAGACAGTCTGGTAGAGAGACTGACCAGGGCCAATGAACCATCCACTCTAGGTGAGAATTTTTAAGGTCACTTTGCTGAGGGCGCCTCATATCAGCAGGGATTTAATGGTCAAGAAAGGGGAAGAGGATGTTGTCTACTGAGTGGTTGTCATGTAAATCTATGATGAGGTCTCCCAGGACAGGTAGATAGCCCTATCAGAGATATGAGGGATACTGATACAAATCAGGAAAGAGGAGGGAGAGCAAATATCTCTGGGGGAACACAAATGCATATCAATTGGTAGGAGAAACACCAGTTGGGGAGAAGAATGACTAATAATGTTTTTGAGTGCCCTAGGTTGGGAGTGTCTTTGGTGGTGTGCAATGGATGGCCAAATTGATCAAGGATTCTCGGTGCATCCTGAGAACCCAGGCTGGGAAACTGAATCCTGGATCTTTAAGGGTCACAGCATGCTCCAGAGGCTGCATCAGTGAGATCAGATGTGGAAACTCCATTGGATGAACTGGACTCTACCTTAGACACCCTGTAACCTGAGGGCTTAAATCAGGACATACATGATGTCTGAGGAAGTGGAGAGCTGTGCCAAGATTATTGTACTGTTGGTGGGTCGGGAAGCATTGCCTTGCTTCATCGATGCTCTATATGGTATAATAAGATAGGTATTATTCCAGCAAAGTATTGTTGCAAATTACTATTGTAAATTTAACCCCCATTGTTCGTGTAAACAGAGGACAGCCACAAAAGGATTGTTTCAGTACAAGTTTGTAATTCGTGTACTCTGATATGGAGTTAGCCTACCTTAGCCCAATATCCTTCTTAAAACATTTGTAAATTAAAGACAATTAAAGACAATATTAACAGAAGATTGTTATGCCCCAGGGAGATGATCTCTACCATAAATTGACAAAGAGGTTTTGAAAGGGTGTCAATGGCAGAAAAAAAACCCCACTTAGATCTAGAAATGGGTTTGGGGCTTTCAGTAAATCTTATGGACCTGCTTGATACTCATGTTCAGAATGCAGAAAATATGGGTGCAAAATGTATTGAGGAAATTAGATGGTGCCTAGCTAACAGATAAAATAGTCTTGGGGTTATAAAGGCTTGTCTCTAGCCATTTAAGTGAATTGTCAACTAAATCCACATGGAAGAAGCAAACCATCATCAGTCACTTAAGGATTGCAAATCATGTAATCCAAAGTCAAAGGAGGGACTTAGTACCAGATCCTAAATTGTGAAAATCCGATTTGCAGATGGCTATGGATGAGACTGGGAGCAACAGACACGTTTGTGGGATCCTCATAGGAAATAAGCTCCAGGTGGTCTCCCTTTCTCCGTATAGAGGGAGGAAAGGGAAGACAGTAGAGGATGGGAGGAAAGTGGTGTTGAACAGAGAAGAATACAGAAGATCAAAGGGATAACCTGACTTGAGCAGTTAAAACGTTGTCAGTTGATTCCCCCTTCTGATACACACTGAACCTGATCTGTTCTTCAACATTTTCAGTATTTTTGTTTTGTTTGTTCATATTAGACTTTATCTCAGAGGTGCTGTCATTGGGGCTCACCCTCTTGGTGCTGTGTTACAAGCTTTTCTGTTTTTCCACATGTGAAACTCAGGATTGACCAACCTATCAGGACCACAAGTAGAATAGGGTTTGGGGTGGGAAAGAGGAGTACAGCGGAGGAGGCAGGGGTGAAAGGGAGCTGATGTCAAGGAGTCCAGGAAGGAAAAGAATGCTTTGAAACTGTTTGTGGTTACAATTTTACAAGACTGCTTGATGTGACCGAACTATGGAATGATTTGCTATACGGATTAATTCTCAATTCACAATAAATTTTTTTTTAATTCTCTGTACTTACTATAAAGATTCAACCAGTGTCGTTGTATTTTGCTCCTCAAATATGAGCTTCATTGGAGTTTAAGACAATTGCAAGCACAGAGAGTACAAAAATATTTGGCTCTGGCAAATGAAAGTTCATTCTAGGAACAAATTAGATTGTGCTATTAGCAGCATTGTGTTCCTATTCACTTAACTCCACCATTCGCCTCCTTTGTGGTAACGCTAGCAGCTAATGTCTCAAGCAGCCATCCTATTACACAGTGTGTCACTCTCCCCAGTATCCACGAGACGCTTCCCAGATAGAACATAATTAATGTTTAGGGAACGAATGAACAGAATGGGAACATATCAAATTACAAATGATAGAAACCAAAAGGGGGAAAAATGCCTCAAACTCAGTGTCATAGAAAAGATGCTGACTGCCCCTTTGAGTTTCCGAATGCCTGGTGGTTTTTGAATGGCTAGCCATGCAGGTAGCAGCTCAAAGGATAACCAGCAGGCACCAGGGCTACAAGACTAGCTTAAAGACACTGGATTCTTTTTAATTTTAATTATAACTAGTGAAGGTCACATCTGTTTTAGTCCTTTCCAGGAAAACTGATTTTGTAATGGAAAGCTTTTTTTTTTTTTTTTTTGCTGGCTATTCACTTGAAACTTCTTCATCTTTCTCTTCATCTGATTGATTTGGGGAGATGCTTAGTTTCATAATTTAATACAAAGTATTACCTGGGATATTAAATCACAATAAACATTTTTAACCAGCTTTTCTTTGTATATTAAGATTTCACACATGAATAAAAGTCATTTGACCTACTTCTTAAAATCAAACAGAACCTCATCCTTAAAAATCATTAATGCCATGTGGCGTCCTCTTAAACAATTCTTGGACTGTCTTCCTTGTTCAAGGCAAGCATTAATAATCCCATTGAACAAAGCAGAGAGCCAAGGTTAAAGTGATTTATTCCACACCATTTTGCAGTTGCAGCAAGTGTAGGCTGAAAGATTGGTGCTCGCTAAGACAGATCTCCTCTGCCTCCCACTCTCTCCCTGGTGTCTAATGCTGAACAGCTGCATTAACTCACTGGTGTCATTTAGTGTACTGAAAGATGATTTGCTTTTCTCAGCATGCCTGGTACATCAACAGATGCCCTACTGGCCTTAAAACATCAGCGTACATTCCACAGACCTGACTTCGCTTGAGTGACAGGTTCCAGAGAACAGAACCCATAATCGCAAAGCTCACCCTCTGACTTACTCTGCTCTGCATTTACCCCCTCCCAGGTCATTTCATGTATTACAGCTGATTAGAGTTGAGTTCTAGAGTGTCACCATATCATTTGCTAAGATTGTCCCACAGAAACTCTTCCTCCTTCTCTTTACAATAGTTAGAGTTACATAGTGCTTTTATAATAGAAATACTATATAAGTGTTTGGCTTTAAAAACCACAGTTATTCTATCATAATTTAGCAGATAGATGTCTGAATTCAAAGTGCTACTTATTGGGAAAGACTTTGACTCTAGGAAGATCTCCTTTGATAGGAAGGTCTCCTTTCATCATCTGGAAATAGAGAATTCTTTGGAAATTTTGTGTGTGCCTGTCTAAGCATCTATGGTAGTGACCTTTGCACTGCTATGATACTAGATGCCATGTCCTCTGTATTTCAAATACCACCAGGGTCATCCACGGTGAAGAGGTTCCAGTTGAGCTTCCAGGCCGAGGACAGATTTGGAAGAAGTAAATGATCTACTTCTGAAAAACTCGACACTGAAAGTCTGATAAGTAGCAGTAGAACGTGGCTTGGTACGGTGCTGAATGATAGACCATCAAGTTTTGAAAGGCACAAAAAATATACCTGGAGAAGAGCAGCCTCATCAAAGGAGAGTCAACCTTAGTGATGTGGACTGTATTAAAGCTTTTGAGCCCTTCATTTGTTGATGGAACAAGACTCCAAATGAGGAAAAACAGCAGTAGAAATCTATTACTATGAATGTGGAATGTGTGAAGTATGAACCTTGGAAAATTAGAAGTCATCAAAAATTAAATGGACTTGGATGGCTAAAATCTTGTCATTTGATTCCCCTTTGGATACACTTTGAGCTTGATCTAGTGTCTATTATTTTCTAGCCCCCCCCATTAGGGTTTATTTATGCTTATCTTGTTATTGTTGATAGCATTCTTGACTCTTTGTTGCATAGTCTTATATGTTTTAAACATATGAACCCCAGGTTGTGTGAATCGATAGAGACGATAGCTAGAACAAAGTTTCCTGGGGAGTATGGCTGATATGAAGGAGTACAAGAAGGAAGAAACTGTTTTGAAAATGATTATGGTGGTGATTGTTTAACACTGCTTGATATGACTGAACAATTGAAAGCTATGATGTCTGGATTATGTACTACTGATTTGGGAAAAAATTAAATGGAGCCCGTAAAAATTGATAACCTAGGCATTACTTGCTATAGATAGTTGCTGTCTATTTCAAACCAGACTCATATGTAGTTTACTGTGTTGGCAATAAAAATTTAAAGAGAACTGGCAGTGCATTTACATTAAAAAGAACATCTTGGGGGGACTGAGTCCCAGTGGCGTAAGTGGTTGAGTGCGGGGCTGCAACCCACGGGCTTGATGGTTCAAATCCAGCGGCGGTTCTCAGGAGCAGCACTGAGTAGCGCCCATGACCACGAAAGGCAGTGATGCCCACAAAAAAAAAAAAAGAACATCTTAGGATCTTTCTTGAAGTACAGTACTATATGGTAAGATAATGTCTGCACACCTTCAGTGAAGACCAGTTAATACAACTGCTTTTCAGACTTTCACACTAACTCTAATGATAAAGAAATTTAGGACTTTTTTCACCTTCTTCAGCGTGAAATTGATCATCCATGCCACTAAGATGTATTGATAATTAATGATAACTGGAATACAAACGTTGCAAGCAAACAGGATCAGCAGTTAGAGAATATGATTGGATGCCACATGATAGAATTTTGCAAGACCAATGATGCCATCATTGAGTGTACCTCTTTCAATATAATTAAGTTCAACTATACACTTGGATCTCACTGGATGTAATATATAGGAATCAGACAGACAAATCTGTTGCTAAAGACAGGGGAGAAGTTCAATATCATCAGTCAAAAGAGGGTGAAGTGCTGGCTGATTGTGGAATAAATAAATCTTTCATGCGCAACATCATGTTGAAGCTGGAGCAAATCAAGAGAAGTCCACAAGAGCCCAAACTACAACCTTGAATATATCCCACCTGAACTTAACGAAGATCTCAAGAATACACTTGATACATTGTTTGATAATAGATTTGATAGATCAAATACTGAAGACTAACTGAGCTGTGATGGCATCAAGAACATACATGAAGAAAGTAAGGCCAAGTTCCGACGCATAATGACCCTGTGTACAACAGAATGAAGCGCTTCAGGTCCCACTCCATCTCCCGATTGCTGTAAAGTTTGAGACTGTCATTACTGTCACAATGCCAATAGATCTTGCTGAGAGTCTTTCTCTCTTTTGCTGATTGAGTTGTAGGAGGGATGAATAAGCACTTTTCATCCGCCTTTCTCCGAGGGTGGAGAGCAAACATGTAAAGGAGAAGGAGTTGGTGCCTCCTCTACTAACTTCATGGGTTATGTGTATCCTGGCAAGTGGGTGATGTGTTTTGTCTCAGGGAATCCAAAGAAAATAAGCCTTGGAGTAAGGTAGGAGCAGTGGCTTTATGAAAATATGTTTGGAGATCATGACACGTGCTTCAATTAAATGGTAACACCTTATCACTTGATATTCATTTGTCCCAGTTTTTAATATATTTTGCTTTCTTTTCAATTGAAGTTTGCCTGTGTTGGTTTCTTTTTATTGCTTTTTTGTTGTTTGTTTATTTCTGGGTGATATTTTGAGGGGTTTTCTGTATATGAAATTCATGATATGTAAATCTATAAAGACAGTAACTGTATTAACAGTAACCTAGAGGCATGGCAGGGCATGGGGGGAATAAAAACTCACAGAAATGATTACAAATAAAAAAGAAGAAATTGGTCTAAAATTGATTATTGTGACAATTGCACAGCTCTTCTCCATAGAATTGAACTATTGAATTGTATGATATGTGAATTATATGCTAATAAAACTATTTTTTAAAGGTCGGGAAAGAAAGAAAAGACTAAAATGGGTGCCAGCAGATACTCTTAAATTTTCTCTTGAATGAAGAATAGTTAAACTCATGTAAGGATTGATGAAATAAAAGAGCTGCTGAACAAAACATCTTGAAGAATAGTTTAAGGAAGCAAAAGGTCATAATGAAATGTACTAAGACCAGGAGTTAGAAAGTCAAAAGGAGGAACATTCTCCAGGTTTCTCAACAGAAAGAACTGGGGGGGAGGGGGGAAAGGCAAGATGAAGTCACAATCTAGAAGGATTCTTTGGACTAAAGATTGAACAATGCAGAAAGTATTAAAAATATGGAAGGAATATGGAGTCACTGTGCCAAAATTTATTGGTCAACTGTCAACCACTTTTAAAGGTAGGGTATGATCAAGAACTGAAGTCAATTAAGTAAGAAGGAAGCCTAAATTTCACTGAATACATTAGTGAAAACCAAAGCTCCCAGATTTATAGATGCAGTTGAAATGTTTCAGCTCATTCAATTCTGTAGGCACTCACTCAACCATGCCAAGAAAGTTGGAATTAGATGTTAACTGATGGAAAGAACTCCATATCTGTGTCCATTCTAAAGAAAGGTATCATAACAGATGAAGAAATCACTGAGCAAGATCATTAATATCACACACAGCTAAAATTTTGTTGAAGCTAATGCAACAGTACATTAGCTTCCCCAAAATGGACATGGATGGAGGAATATCACTTGCGACAGCAGATGGGTGGTGGTGAAAAGTAGAGAGTATCAGAAAATGTTTATTCCAGTTTAAAATCATTCAGCTCTTTAGATCATAGCAAACTTTGAATAACGTGAACAATGGGAATTCAAAAGTCCTGTTTGGGGCTCATACAAAAGTCCTGTTTGGGGCTCAGACAGTCATTCGAACAGAACAAGTGAAGGCTGTATGATTGCTCATCAGAAAAGATGTGTCAGTGCTGCATCCTTGCACTCTACTGATGCAATCAGCACACTGAGCAAATAAATCTGGAAGATGGACTGTATGCTGAAGAACATGGCATTTAGATGGGAGGAAAGCTCCTTAAAGACCAAATATTATTGTTTATTTTACATCATCCATATGGAAAGTGGCAATGTTTGGTCTTCATCAGTAAGTGCTCCAAGTTTTTCATCGCTTTTAGCACCAGAGTTGTGTCTTCTGCAAATTGTACATTTTTAAGTACCTTCTTCTAATAATTCTCACAACTGGACCAAGATTTAGCATCATGATAAACAGAGAAAAGATTGACATTTTCAAGGATTTCATTTTACTTGGATCCACCATTAATACTCATGGAAATAGCCATCAAGAAATAAAATGTTAAAAAGGGGGGCGGGGCTGAGCCCCGGGGGCGTAGGTGGTTGAGACTGCAGCCCGCGGGCTTGGAGGTTCAAATCCAGCAGCAGCTCTCAGGAGCAGCGCTGGGTAGCTCCCAGGACCACCAGAGGGCAGTGAGCTCCACCACCCCCCCCCCAAAAAAAAGAAATAAAATGTTATATTCCACTGAGGTACTCCACTACACAAACTCATGCATACCAAACTCACTGCCATCAAATCCATAGCAACTCTGTTGAATAGGGTAGAAATCTCCCTGTGAGCTTCTGAAGCTGTAACTGTGCAAGTAGGAAGCCTATCTTTCTCCTGAGAAGAGGCTGGAAATGGTTAAAAGCAGAGTCATCACCTTGAGGATTAAAATGTGTTTAAGTGGAAAGCAGAAGGATGAGGGCAACAGATATACAGACGTGCTTGACATAATGGATGTATAGATGGCTTGCGATCAGCGTTGTACAAGCCCCCTGTGTCAGACAGGGTTCTCTTAGAGAAATAAAATTCAGGACACTAGTAATTATTTTT
>PVJH01015617.1:17698-53007 GCA_004026705.1 Nesogale talazaci | reverse complement strand
TAGACCTTTGTATACCTACGCCCATTGCCCTAGTGTCAACTCCTACACATAGAAAACCCACAGAGTAGATCAGAACTGCCATTTCTTTTGTGGCTAAAGCTGTACACTCTTTACAGGAGAGAAAGTCTTACATCTTTCTATGGATCCATTTGTCTATAGTCCATTCATCTGTCTATCTGGCTGTCTCTCTCTCAGCAGCTCATGCGTTTGAACTGTTGACCTTGTGGCGGCCCAATGCATAACCCACAGTAGGCAACATTACTGCTAACACTGTCTGAATTCAAGCTAACTAATCCAAGGGAGGTCACTGACCCTGCATGCTCTGCCTGCCAACCACACCCACCTTGGCAAGTGTGTGGATGGGGAGAGCATCCTGCCCTGGCACCCAAACGGCAGAAGTGGACATTATAATTTTTGGTTAACTGCAAGCCATTACGATGTCAGTCTTTAAAAAGATACTTTGAGCAGATGAGTGCATGGAGGTGAGCTGGATTGCCCCTTCTGAGCTATCTTTTCCTATCCTCAGTTTCCTTTAGCAATCCCCCGGAGGCTGCTTCGGATGGTGAATAAGATGTCACCACCCCAGTCTGCGTCAGGTGAGAGGAGCTGCGTGCGAACAAGAGATGGTTCTTCTGTGTTGGGGGTTCTCAACAGGTGAGCTCTGCGGGGTGGTTGAAGAGGTGCCTGTGTCCGGCCCCTCTCCTGGGGCCAGCACTCCCCACCCCTGGAAGGCGCCAGCACTGCCAGGCCCCAGCTTCACCACAAACCCCCTCTTCTCTGCCAAGGAGCAGCTGGCAGATGCTGCCAGCACCGGCAGTCCAGCAGGCAGGGATCAGATGCACTTCCTTCCACTTCTATGCTGAAGCCAAGTGAGAGAATGCCTTGACTCTAGCGCACAGTGGCTACTATGATACCTGAAATTATCAAAAAATAAAACTTCCACCTCTACAAAACAACAAAATAATACTAATCAATGCAGTCTTGGAATGTGATCCTTAAAACAGTATTTGCTCTTTTTAACGGCATTGCCATGGTTGTGCTCAGACATGGAAATCGGAAAGACTACTATGGGGAAGTATTCCTCGTAACAAAATCAAGGGAGAAATGTCCTTCGCAGAAGAAACATTTTGCAAATTTTGGTTATGGGGAAGTCTACTAGCTTATTTCCACATAACGCTAATGGGGAAATCTGCCGGTTTCACTGTACGTCTGATGCTTCAAATGTATGACTGAGCCAGCAAGTGTGAATATTTCTGAAACTCTGTATGGACATAAAATAGCACTCAATACATACTAAATAGAATAAAATAATGGCTCTTCTTATAAGTATAGTCAGAGAAAATAGAAACACACAACAAGGCATTTCTTTACTATCTCAAAAGCATGTATCGGCCTGGTAGTATCTTCCTAAGTGTAAGCACTGCTTGGCCCCACAGCACCAGCCAAAATATTCAAGGTCAGATGAGATTCTTGCAAAACGTGTCCTACATCCTCGGGAAGGCCACTCTAAAGGGCTGCTGGTAAAATTCATGAAAGCTCGTGATGCAGCCCACCTAGCATGACATTAGCGATGAAAAATATTGAACCCAGCTCTCCCCCAAAAGCCGGTGTAGTCTGCCCGGCTGAACGTTACATGCCTGCTTCCCCGGCCAAATCAGGCCTTCTCATTTTCAGGAGGAAGCTCTTTCCTTGGAGAGGAACATCCCTGCACATCCCCGGGCAGGTGGATCCACATACCTATGGGCTGATACTTGATGGTGAACCGAGTATACCAGGTGTCCTCGAGCTTCTTCAGGGCCTCGTTATCATGCAGCGGAAACACCTGAATCACAATGCCAGAGGTGACCAGTCTCCTCACTGCAGAGAGAAAACAGGCCAATGTCTATAAAACAGAGCTGACACGGCATCGCAGGTGAGGCTTCAGCGGGCACTGGCACCACCGCCGCGGTAATGGACTGGGGACTGCAGACCAGGCTTGGGCAGTGCTGATTCACCAGCTGTTTTCACACATATTCTCTGTTTTCCCTCTCTAGCACCCCATGGCAGTGGGCTTGGTTTGGGGAGGATGAAGTAGCTACTGAAACGGCTATGCAGAACTCAGAGACAAAACTCATGATTAAAGGGTTTATCAAGGAAGGCAACAGGTTGTAATCGCAGTGAGGAATGCTGGGGATCGATGCTTATCAAGACATATTAAAAAGTTCTTTCAGGTCAGCTAATAAGTTCCCAAAGAAGCATACCACTCCACTGTAAGTCTCAACCCTAAAGCATTCAGCTCAAATTAGTCAGCAAGTCCAGCTCCCCAAATTAAGTGCTCAGAGGTATCCTACCCCAGGAAGCCTCGGTTTAAAGGCCACCAACTTCATTTCCATAGGTCAAAGGGCTTCCCCAATTAAGTGCCCGGAGGCGCCCTACTCCAAAAGCCAGCCTCCTGCACAAAAGCACCCAGGTTTATTTCCTCTGAGGGTCGGGGAGGCCGCCACTATGCTCCACGCTCTGGCTCCGGGTTCGGCAGCTGCTTCTCAGATAGTACAGCTGAGATGTGCTCTGAAGGCAGGAGGTTCACTGAGCAGAGGTCTCAGCACCAGAGGACGCGCTCCACTCACACCTCTTGCTGGTAATGAGATCTTGCTTCCGGCCTCTGCGAGGGCTCTGTCTGCATGCAGCAGGAGGGCACTGCATGGGGTCCTGGTCACAATTACTCCTGGGTGAATCCTGTCTGTATCTTCTTCACCTTCTTACCACACTCGGGCAGGGAAAGGTGGTCTGGTGGGAGTTACAGACATGGCTAGAAGAGGCACATTCAATAAAGCTCTGCCCCTGCATCATATATTCCCTTATTCTTTGGAATGTGGATTGTATGGCTTTCTTTGATTATAAAAGCAATACAAGCCCAAGTTTAAGCCACACAGAAGTGTACATAATTCTGATGGGAAGGGGTTCCCTGTTTTTCCTTACCCTACCTTGGTGTGTTAGTCTGGGTTGATGAGAGAAACAAATTCACAGACATGCACATGTGTATAAGAAAGAGTTTTACCTACAAGAACAATTGAATACTGAGAAAACATCCCAGCCCAGATCAAGTCTATAAGTCCAATATTAGCCCATATGTCCAATACCAATCTATACATTCTTCAGACTCACACAACACATGCAATGATGCCAAATGCTGGAAGATCACACAGACCAGTGGTTGGAAAACTCTTGTGGGTCCAGTGACGGTGGGTGCATCTCAGTGTTGGCGTGGATCTCCATGTGGCTCTGCCAGTTCCAGGCACTGGCTTCGTCAGCATAGTTCCATGGGGCTTATCAGCAGGAACGTCTCAGAATATCTTGCGTGCAAGGAGAGTGTGTGTCCCGCCTCCATGGAGGAAGGCAAGAGTTCACAGAATCCTCAGGAGAAGGCCATGCCCACACAGAGGAGTCATTGGCTATGACCTGATTGACAGGATAGCCTCCACCCCTTCATTCAAGTTGACAGCAGATTATGTAATTGCCACACTTGGGAAACAGCCATTGTTCAATAGCATTTTCTTGTACATCTAGAATGCACCCAGAAATGTATGTCTAGGAAAAAACTGCAGTCCTTCTAGTCACCGGTTCTATAATCTTTTCCTGTGTAAAAGTATGCAGATAGTGCTTACTCTCCATGTCAATATACACAGAGTACAACATGTCCTTAAATGTCATAACATTCCCTGAATGTTGTCATTTAATCCTCTATGAGAGACTATTCATCTTTTTTAATAGTTACACATGATGCAAAACCTTACGTTCTGTCCCACCAGTGAAAAGGTGACATGTGAAAGAGATGATTTTTTCCAAAGTCAACACACCCTGGAAATATTACATTAAAATGGGGTATTCTCATCCATCATTACCGTGACTAATGAGACGGCGGGGGGGGGGGTAGGGGTTGTTGGGGGAAGTTCATCAGACCTTCAGGAAGAAGAGTATTCAGTGAAAATGCAGATGCCACGCCTGTGGCACCTTCCTCTTGACTTCTGGCCCAGTGGCTGACTGAAGAGTGGGCGTGCTCCCACCATGCACCCCTATCTCCCACCCACAGGCCCCACGGACAAGGGGTGAGAACACGGACAGCAAGCTCCTTTCAGAGGCCCAGCAGGATGGACAGGACCCGCATTTCTACAGAGAGTTCTAGGTAGTCACACACTGAGTGACACAGAGAGACTGTGAGCTCTCAGGACAGGGCCCTGTCACGACACCTCCAGGGTGATTGCCAAGTCAAGCTACTTCTTAGAAATGGAAGAAATGATGGCACAGAAGACCACCAAGAGGAATGAATCTTATAAAATAGTCTGTGCTTCAGCTTAGAACACTCTCATGTATAGCTATGCAACGGGGAGAAAGTGTGAGCTGTTGCTGTGATAAAAATCCTCTTATGACAAAATAACAACTTATAAACTATCAAGGGTTCATGGGGGAAGGGCTGTGAGGAGGGAGGGGAAAAGATGAAAAGCTGATGTCAAGGGCTCAAGTAGAAAACAGATGTTTGGAGAATGATGATGGTGGCAGGCATACAAAGGTACCTGACACAATATATGTATGTATGGACTGTGATAAGCATTGTACGAGTCCCCATAAAAATGATTTATTAAAATTAAGGAATATGAAAAAAAACCAGCCTCCTTAGTGGTGAGAGAATCAAAATATCAACCAGTAGAGTTAGAAAGGCACACAATCCTCATATGTTTATTCCAGGACGTGTTGGCAGATTCTCCGTCAGCTCCGTCAGGTGAGCGCCCATTGGTCTCCCACAAGTGCGCTGACTCCTGCCTCTTCTTTGGGAATGCACTGCATACCCTGGGTCTTCCTGTTACTTATTCTTTCAATTCCTGTATCAAGCCGAGTGTTTCTTTTATTCCCCCTTAACTCTGAGCAGACTTAAAGCATCTAAAGGATCCATCTATGACTTCAAACTGATCTCTTTTAAAGATTCGATTACATTCCAGAAGACTTTCCCGGCAGGCACAAAACTCAGCTGGGAGACTGACTTCTAAACATAGCATTGTGACTAAATTACTGGTCTTCACAGCACCAGCAATGCCAAGAGCATTGTTTGGGTTTCAGCTTCTAAAAGCAGATGTTGGTTGGGAGGGGGTTAGGCATGGGGGGGTGGGGGAGCAGTCTTTGGTTTGTTGAGTTTTGTTTTTATCCTTTGACTTTCCCAAGTCAGCTAAGGATGCTAATACCAGAGGCTTACCTGCCAAGGAAATGATGATGCTGCAGGCCTATTTAAAGGCAGGGGCCGCTTCAAGGAGGATTCCTTCCTTGAAGGCCGCCAAGTGACCTCGGCCTGTACTCTGGGGAGGATGGCCACAGTCCGTAATAAGGAAAAGCAAATTGAAACCTATTGAGAGAAACTCTAAGTCACCTGGCTTTCAGAAGGACCTCGGCCATGAAGGAAAACTGTCACAGTGCTAACTTGGTCCCGAGACTCTCTTTGGTGTGTGTGATGTGTCTCCTTCAGAAGCAAAAACAAAAATGTCTCCCATCTCCTTACAGGGTCTCTTCCCCACAGGGGAGTCATGGTCCTGCCGCCGACCCCAGCACACGTACCAAGTGCATAATTACTATCTTGTGTTGTCAAGTTCATTTCAAGGCATGGCGATGCTGCCTGTTTCAGAGTAGGACCGCCCCCCGCCCCCTGGGTCCCTGGGTGCCCTTGGCATGGTGGGATGATAGTAAAACTTTCCCCCAACTTTGTCTCTCCCCCAAGCTCTACCCAACCTTAGAGGCTGTTTGCCAGCAGTGGTGGGGGGTCAGATGCTGAGAGATCTCTTCCCTGAAGGCATTCAGCCTTCAGACTGTTGACTGGTCCACCATAGGGACACCCACTCCCTGCTGTCAGGCATAGTGGATCACTCCCCCTGAAAGGGGGCTAAATCGAGTCTCCAGCCCAAGGGCGATCAAGGTTAGGCTGCCACCATGAACCTAAGATTAGCCCCCTTTGTGACATATGCACCCCCAATCCCTCCCCTTCCTGTTGCGTGTACACTCCTAGATCCTCCCCCTCAGTGCGCTCTAACCCCTTCCGGTGATGTATGTCTTTACTGTAATTAGCAGGCTTGCACACACACACCCAAAGGTATATAAACCTTGGTTAGCAATAAAGAGCTCTCTCTCTCCCCTAGTCTTCTCTCCCCTGGTTGCTCCTACAATTCCCACCTTCCACATCTTCACATCAAGTGGGGCGGAGGTGAGCATGCCACCCTGAAACGTGCCTGACTCCCTTCTTTCAACCACTCTTCTATCTCTCTGATTCTCTGTGACTGAACTGTCAGCTTTACTTATCATCGCTGTACACTTGCGTCTGCCAGACCCATGATGATCTGTTCGGGGAGGGCTCCCCTGACGCCTTGGCTAGAATCTTGATAGGAGGAGTCCTGGGGACACAGGAGCTACGTGCTCAGCTACAAACCCAAGGTCAGCAGTTCGAGTCCTCCAGGACCTCGGTGGAAGAGCGATGTGGCAGTCTGATTCCATCATGATGACCGTCTTGGAAACCTACTGTGTCCGCAGGGCTCCTGGGAGTCAGAGTCCATGAGACAGCAAACATCCTCCATTCTTCACAGGAGCAGAATGCCAGGCTTTTGCTCAGGATGCCATGCCACGGGGCCTGCTCAGATGCGCCCCCTCCCCACCACCTGAGGTGCACTGAGAGCTCTGTGACCATGCATAGCCCTGTGTGCGCACACAAGTGACTTCGTCTTCGTAGGCGTATGCCTGCGAGGTGACATTTCGCTGGCCTGCATGCTGTCATTCTCAGGCAGCCAAGTTAGATTTCAGAAGCAGACTGTCACTGACAACTCCACCCACTTGTACATAGAAGGCATCCGATGACCACGTTCTCACCGCCCCTTGCTGGCAAGTCAGTTTCGGGCTGAGGGCAACCTTGTGGGTGTCAGACTCGAGCTGAACACCAAAGGCTTTTCCTGCTTTCTGCGTGGCTTGTGTCTTCATTGATTTTATTTTGTTGTTGTTGTTGTTGTTGTTGTGTTGAGAAAATGCACCGCGGAACGCCAATCAAATCAACAACTTCAATTCAAATACATGTTCAATTCCATGATACGGATGACATCCGTCAAGTGGCACAGCCATTCCTGCCTTTCCCCCAGTTGATCCTCCCCCTCTCTCACTAATAAAAACTCACTGGCCCCGAAGGGATGGAGTGGGTTATATGTCCCACTGTTCACTGCAAGGTCGGCAGTTCAAAACGACCAGTGGCTCCGGGGGGAGGAAGATGAGGCTGGCTGCTCCCGGAAAGATGTCCCGTCTCTGAAAGCCACGGGGGCAGTTCTAGTCTGCCCCAGAGGACCACTGTGTGTCAGCATCGACTTGATGGTGCCAAGTTTCTGAATCCCCGGTCTTGCCCATGTCATTGCCAGGTTCGCTCTCACAGAAAGATTTCAGAGGACTTCCATGGCTGATCTTTTTCAGACGGAGATCACCAGGCTCGTCTTCCAAAGTGCCTCTGCAGAGATATAAATCTTCAACTCGTTTAGTGAGCTGCCAAGTGTGTTGACTGTTCCCATCCAGGTGGACTCCAAAAGATTAACCACATAAGATGAAAGATTCATCATTACGCCAATTAGAGCACGATAATCGTTTGGTAGACATTGTAAGGCAGAACGCTAACCTAAAGCAAATACTATATTCCTTGGGGTACAGTTCATACATAAGAGATTTGTGATCCCTTAATTACTCTTTTCAAAAACCATAAGAATAACCACCACCACCCAAAAATAAAACCTTGCATTTTTTTTGTCTGTTTCATTTAAGAGCCCAATGAAGATCCCAGGTCCAACAGTGGACTTCCATCCACCTGGGCAGAAAGAGGAAGCAAGGCTGTAGGTAAGAGGAGTGGGAGCAATGTGAGGTTGGCTGACTGCCTCCGTGAACAACCGTCTCTTTTGACAAGAGGCCAGAAGAAGTGGATGGTGCCCAGCCACCACAACTGAACATTCTGAGCAATGATTACCCAGGAGAATCCTGATCAAAACAAGGGAAACAGAGAGTTGAATTTCAAATTCTCATGACTTTCAGGGCTATGGAGGATGGATGAGCTCCTGAAATGATTGCCCTGTTATGATAGTTACACCTTAAAATAAAATTATGCCCTGAAGTCTCTTTGAAGCCAAAGTCAAACACTTGTTTAGTTTAATTAGCAAGTCATGCTTGTCTTGAACATGATTTTTTTTTTTTATGAAACCATCTGCATGGGATGTACTTGGCAACAGCATCGTGTAAGTGTCCGTTAGAAACTTAGGGTCAGTGAAGGTCTGTGGTGGAGAAGGAAGAGCTCAGAGAAGGATGGTGTGTTAGGGCTCTCTAGAGAAACAAAACCAGGACACTAATAATTTTACATATACTTGATAGACAGATAGAGAGACAGCATGACAAATAAAGAGTCCATTAATCTACAAAGGCAGCTAATACACTGGCAGTCCTTCAAAACTTAAGGGCCAGTGGATAGTCCTCTGTAGAGCCATTCAAAGTATCCAGCTACAGGCAGCAAACAGCAAGGCAGGCCACCAACAATCAGCCAGATGACAGGGTCCACACTCCCCAGTTCAAGAGATGCACGTTCCAGTAACGTGGCAAAGTGGGGCTCGAAGGAACCTCAACTCACAGTGACACGGTCCCCGGGTTAGGTGTCCCACAGGTAGTATAGGCTGCCAATTTAGGCATGGGACAAGCAAGGCAGCCAGCCAGCTGCACAATGGTCCGAAGATCCAAGAGCAAGAGAGAGAAAAGGCGAGGCTCGCCCTGCAATTCATCTCACTTATGTTCATGGGCCATGTTGCCACCTACCTATCTCCATCAGCTATGTTGGCACCACAAACCCACCCATCACAGATGGTGAGCATGGTTGCCCACCTGGAAAAACATCATCATGGCCACAGGACGGGACGTGGGGAAGTCATTGACCTGCGGAGTGCCTGGTTGTATATATTTTGAATGACAAAAATGCATAGGAAAGGCGATCCTTAAGCACCTCCAGAGGCAGCAGGGTCAGAGTCCACATGGAGAACCAGAAATGGGATGGTCATGAAGGGAGTGCCGGACGCTCTTCCTGGTGCTCGCTGTCTGATGGACGGCAGAAGCGCCCTAACCTGCAGGGCACACAGCATCACGTCTACCAGGCCCCAGCTGGCTGTCTTCCTAAGGAAGTCTCCCTTGGAAAACGCGACATTTCGGCAAACAAACTCGATAACCGTGATGTATGAAGTCAAAATTAAATTAGGCCACACCCAGTAAGGGGTGTTCTTGAAAGCCCTTCACGGTGCCAGTTCAGGTCTCTGTGGATCCTCTTCAGAGAGGGGCTGCCACACAAACAACACAAACCCCACAGGCCTTTCCATTGATGCCTGCCTATGGGTTAGCTTAATGGCAAGTCAGCCTGTGAAGTGACTCTCAGTTTTAGGAGTTCTGCAATTTGCACTTGGAAAGTCACTGGCAGTGTAAAACCATGCACACACCATGTCTCCAACCAAAATTAAAATGAGATAACAGCATTGTCAAAAAGGTGAAGGAACAGAGTCGTACATTAATTTCTAATTCGGTCTTGACGACTTGACTGTAACCCTCATCTTGACTTTCATATGGCCATGACTGAGCTGAAGTTACAAGATACTTCGTTCAAATCATTTAGTGTTCCAAATGGTGTGGCATGTTAACATGTACGGTGTAAGACGCTGGTAACTGAAACTAAAAAGAAGAATCTCTGTTTATGAAAATGTTATTCTGTCTGTGAGGAACCTACTTTTCTGCTGTTTCAGGACACCAAATGGAACACCTAGACACTCAAGAGAAACAATGCTTATATAGTTCTTTCAAATTGGCATTTAAGTTAAAAATGCCTCTCTCTCTGAAGCAGCTAGGGGTATTTAGAAACCGCTGCTCCCAAGTCCCCACAGGGTAAAAGTGTGCCCCCACTCTTTTCTTTAACAGTCACACCTCTGATGCTGTACCCACACAGATAGACAAAGAGAGGGGCGGTGATTTCCATGCTGGGCTGACTCATGCAGGTGGAACGATGAAAAAGATACTTATGTTCCCAACCCACTCAATGAACTCTTTGTACTGTGTTTCACTTAGGACCCAGGCATGTCTGAAAACATTTTTAGTACAGAACCCCTAGCCCACTCCCCGCCCTCCACACCTATACACAAGTTTCCTTCTGAAATGGCCAGCTTGGGAGAACTAGGGACTTCTTTAATCAGAAAGAGACTGACCCAGAATGATGCAAATAATAATGATACATGGGGAAAACAGGACAATGAATAACAAAACAAAACAAAAAAAAAGATGGCGAGGAAGCAGCAGAATATCGCCGCATCCAACAATGATACACAATTAAATTCTACACAAAATTCAAGGAAATCAAACATTTCTCCTTGAAATCAAAATACAAAAAATAGCCAGGAGAGACTAATGAGCCAAGACTTGGGGACAGCAACATAAGAGAAACATGTCACTGTTAGAGAAACACAGTTATAACAAAATCTACAAAAACAAAAGGCAGCACAGTTAGCAAATAGCTTAAGGTGGTTAAGCAAGAACAAAGTCTTAAAAACAAAGAGAAGATGTAAGACAGAAAGCCCGTATTTATATAATTGGCTTCCCTGACATGAAGAGATCAAATGTAAGCAAAGCATCAAAGGTAATTGAAGAAGATGTTTCCAGAAAGAATGGCCATCTTTAATCTGGGCACTGAGGGAACATATGCCCAACAACCAGGACTAACAGAAAAAAAAAACAAAAACAACACAAAGTAATCCGTATCAAAATATATGTAGATGGGATGGAAATGAGGACCAACAAGAATGATAATGAGCTATATCCCCAATCCCTACTACTTCTGAAAAGCCGCGGAGATCAACAAGGAGAGCAAGCGAATGCATCTCTAGCACAGGCCCGGAGCAGAACTCAGAGAGAGATGACAAAACAGAATGCATACTGGTAAGTCAATAATGGGAGGCGTCCTGTGCCTCACCTAGAATGGGGAAACCAGTCCAATGGAGGCTAAGACAAAGATCAGGGAGTACGGAGGGCTGTTAAACAATCACCACACACACACACACACACACACACACACACACACACTGCCAAAGCAATCCCTTCTCCCAACGACTTCATGCGGTGCAGAGTGGAACTTAGTTCCCTGGCCTTTTCCAGGCCTTTCTTCTACGCCACGGCAGGGGGAGTGCAAACCACCACCATGTCTGTTAGTACTTGCGCGCTTACCTGTCTCTACCCCCCCCAGGACTCCTAGAGGGGTCCACCCCAGGCCGCGAGTCCCTTCCGACCTGGTGTGACCCTTCAGGACCGAGAAGAACTGCCCCATGGGATTCTCCGAGGCTGCAGCCTGGTGGGGAGGCTGCAAGGGTGGGGAGCTCATCAAGAGGGGGTGCAGCAGCGGGCCAAGCCCAGCAGGCACTCCGTGGAAGAAAGATGAGGGCTCTGCCCCAGGACAGATTTCCAGCCTTGGAAATTCACCTCGGTGGGGGCAGGGGGAGAGGGGTCTGGGTGTGAGGGACACTTTTACTCTGTCCTACGGGGTCACTGTGTGTTGGACTTGACTCAAAGGTGGTGACGGAGAAGCTTTCCAAATTTTTCTCTCCATAGGAGCTGAGCCAATGACCTTTCTGTTTGCAGTTGCCTAACTGCTTTCACGAGTGCACCACCAGGACCCCCGATTGGAGGGGTCTTTTGTTGTTAGTGTTACATGTACAATGGAAGGGGAGGTGGCCCCGGGCTGGCATCATTCTCTGAATTGTTACGTTTGAGTCCGTGTTTGCGCACCTTCCTTTCTCATGAACTTGTTGGCCAAGAAAATGATGTCTTTTTTTCTGACTAGTCCCTCCTGACAAGGAGCCCTGGTGGTATAGTGGGTCATATGTCAGGTTGCTAACTACAAGGTCCACGGTTCAAAACCACTGACCGCTCTGCGGGAGAAAGATGGGGTTTTCTATTCCCAGAGAGAGTTACAGTCTCGCACACCCACAGGGACGGTTCTACCCTGCCCCATTGGGTCCCTATAAGTTGGCCTCAGTTGAATGACAGTGAGTGTGGCAGTTCTGTTTTGTTTTGTTTTGTTTTTCAGTCCCCAGATTTGCTTGTCTGGTCAATAAAACACACATAGTCTGTGCTTTCAGCCAAAATTCATCTGGACAGAAGCCATGTCCTTTTCCATATCCGGATGGAATTTCTGGCAGCCCTCTGCTAATGTACTCCTGCAACCGCTGTTACACGATCTTCAGCAAAAACGTACTTGTGTGTGATATTAATGAGGTTGCTTGATCATCTGTGCCTTCTGTTTGGGTCACCCTTCTTTGGAACGGATGCAAATAGGGATCTCCTCCAGTTCCTTGGCCTGGGGGCTCGCTTCCAAATAGCTTGGCATCAGCGAGTGAGTGCTTCCAGGTTGAATCAGTTTAGTGACGCATTTCAATCGGTGTTTCCTCAATTCCCGGAGTCTTGTTTTTGCCCCGGCCTTCAGTGTAACTTGCACTTGGTCCTCGGATACCACTGGCTCTTGCGTGGGATGGCTGAATGTCCACGAATTCTTTTTGAGCAGTGATTCTGTCTTCTTTCATTTTCCCTTGATGCTTCCAGCCCCATTCAATATGCTGCCTATTTAAAAATAAAAATAATAAAAACTCACCGCGGTCAAGTCACTTTTCTCTCTTCATAACCCTTCAGGACAGAGCAGAACTCCTCCCTCGAGTCTCCAAGGCAATCGACCTCTGTAAAATCTGAAAGTTTCATCTTTTTCTCAAGGACCCGCTGGTGGGGTCTGACTGCTGACCTTGCAGCTAGCGGTTCGCTTGTGTAAGCCATGACGCTCCCGGGTTTGCCATGTGAGGCCAGGATTTTCTCCTTCTTCAGCTCCTTCAGCTTGAGACATGCTGAGTGCGTTCTTCCCCTGGCTCACTGCCAAGCCTTCGCACATCTCATTATAATAACTTGCCTTACTCCTCGGTGGTACAGATGCACACACGTGTAATACTGAGGAGGGTCCACCCCAATTCAAAGTGGGAACTTGTTAGAGTAGGTTTGTGACACGACGGGTCAGAGCCCTGGCGGCCGAGGTGTTAAGTGCAAAACAAGGGGTGACTGGAAGTACATGCCATGCTTCTGGGGAGCGGAGAAGGAAGCACCTTGAAAGCAAGGAGGTTGTCAGAGGCCACAGCAGTCCACAACAGAAAAAGAAAGCGGCAAGTTATAGAGTAACAGTAAGGGTGATGGTATTAAAAACCAGAAGGCAAACAATCTTGCGGGTGCCAGGGGCAGTGGATGAGGTTTTTCACACTGTGTTTCTTTTGTTTGCTTTTGTTTTTAACCATGCGTTAAAGTGAGAGTGGCCTGATACTGGCCCAGAAAAGTGCCTAGCTCCTTTCCTTCGAATATCAGCTATTCACATGGTAATGATTGATCCAGGGGTATCTTAAACATTTAAACGCAAATTACAAAAATAAACCTGGAGGTTTATATTAGAAAATGAGAATTACAAAACTCCCCACCAGATGAAGTCCATCAGCTAAATCCAGCCATAACATAAGAAAGGGGGAAACTCCAACATGACTTTAAAACAATTAAACAATTTCAATTATGAAAGAATGTCAAGAGTCAGAAGCAAACAGAACAAATACACAGGAAAAATAGTGGAAGCTGACACACACTGGAAAATATTCTAGCAGAAGTCAAAAATCTTCTCGGAAACACAGACTAAATTATGAGGGGGCCACAGCAGACTAGTTGGGATGGAAGATGGATAAAACACTCAAGTTAGAAATGAAGAAACTAGAGAGAAATAAATAAGAAGGGACCAGAGGAATTTTTTTTCTTTTTTTCTTTTTGATTGTTTGGTTTTAGGGGGCGGGCATCACTGCCCTCTGGTGGTGGGAGTAGGAGGCCCAGCCTTGCTGCTGGATTTGAACCTCCAACCTAGTGAGCCGCAGTCCCGCGCACAACCACTACGCCACCGGGGCTCAGCCCAGGACCAGAGGAATTTAATAGACACAGTAAACAAGCAATGGGGCTGCAACACATGTAAGTTGAATCCCCGAAGAAGAAAGATGAATGAAACAATTCATATCTAAAGCTCCGTTATTCTTATCGTTTATTGTCTGACTCAAGACACACTTATATGCACAAAGGGCGAGACAGAAGAGAAGGGGAAATGTAGAATATGTTACTGAAAACCAAAATGTATCCAAAGACAAACATTAAAAGCAACAATATCGATCTAAATTAGGTAGAGAAGGAAGGGAAGGAGTAGCCAAATTATTAATCAGCACTGCTGGTCACAGTGGAGTGCTAACAGTTTATAGTTAATAGAACAAAAGCAGTCTTAGAGAAAAATCTAAACCTGCCTAAATATTAAGAAATTTTAGGAGTGGGAAAAAACCCTAGACTATATAGTGAATGATTATATCAACATTCATTTTTAAAACAGAGAAAATTGAGACCAAATGGATTGATTACAGAAGCGAACGCAAATGAGGTGAATTTATTAAAATATTTTAAGACAATTCATAAGATAAAACCTAACTCGGTGCTGTTTTATACACCTATGGCAGTACTGTCTTATAAAACCAGGATTTTAATGTGTAGACAAAGATATATTAGGAAAACGAAACGAAACAAGAATAAGGCCAGGATCATAAAGAGGCAGCAAGTATGTCTTCTAAGCAAAAACTTAATGAGACAAAGAACATGTTACAATGCCAAAAGATTATAATACACAGTTACAAAGTAAATTGTGACTAGCACTGAGCAGAAACTCTCACTGTGTCAAACCTACAGAAGAGAAACAAACATGCTGGGAGCAGGAGGTGGAGCCCCGGTGGTAAAGGGGTTACGCATTGCACTCTGATGCCCGTGGTCAGCAGTTTGAAACCACCAGCAGCTTCTTCGGAAAAGAACTGGGACTGTCTACTCCTGTGAGCAGCCGCCATCTTGGAATCCCACAGCGGGCAGGGGGTGTCCACAGTGAGTCAGCACTCACTCAATGGCAGTAAGCTTGATTTTTGAAGAGTAAGAAGCTTTCCAAACTCTGTGGTAGTTACACAGTCTCATGCCACCTTGAAGTGGAGGGGCGGAGTCTAGCCCGTCAATAAGGTGTCCGCCTGATGGTGCCTCCGTGTAGGCGTGACCTTCTCCTAAGGAGGGTCCTGAGAACCTGCCCCTCTCTTTCTGCTTCACCTTCCTGCTGTCTGGTCACTCAGCTGCCGCAGACACCGCCACTGGATCCACACCATTCGGCCCCCACTGGCCGGTGCTCTACTGCATGCCGCGTCATTGTAGATGGCTGCGTACATGTCTGAAGTGGGACTTATGGACTGGTGCAGACAGGACTGATGGACGAGTACTGCACTTATGGACTTGTTTTGTGCTGGATGGAGATGTTTGCTTGATATGTCATTTCCTCTTGATCTAAAGCTCTCTCTTCCATGTATATGATGATTACTGAATTTGTTTCTCTAGTCAACCAGGTCTAACACACCCTCTGTCAATATGATTGAAGACTTGTGAATCATAGGGACATACTAGGGATATTGAAGGCCTACACAACATGTTCAATGAGGCAGATCTCAGAGATAAATGTATCAAATTTTGTTTTCTCAAATTTAAAAGTACATCTTCTTTTAAAGTATATATGGAACATTTCTGACAAAAGCAGCATATATATATATACCTAAAGAAAATCTCAAGAGTAATTTATTATTTTTTCAAAAGTAATTTTAATAGCAATATAAACATCATTTTCTAAAATACAGCAAAATTAGAAATTAATGATATTATTTTTGAGAGAAAAATAAAAGGCCCTTCAACTTGAGCACTTTTAAACTGACAACTGAATAACTCTTAGGTTGAAGAGAAAATACAGAATGCAAGCACAGAACTGAGATTGACAAGATCTATGATGTACAACTACAGCAGTCGTCGGTGGAAGGCAGCCTTAAACAAGTATTCAGCAGTAAAAATCAAAGACTGGGCAAAGAAGAATGAAACCAGTCAATTAAGAGAGAAATAAGGTGATAGGATTCTTAAAGATGAAAAGCAGGAATTACTGAATTAGAAAACAAAAGCACAGAAAACTAAATGAATTACACAGCTTTTGTCTTCAAGAAAAAGACTGACAAATCACTAGTACACTACATAAGAAAAAAGGTGGAAGCACAATAAAATGAGAGAGACAGGGAAAATTATCGTTAAAGCAGAAAAATTCAAAATATTCTAAGAGAAACTTTCATCTATCACGTCACATCCACTTGACAACCTGGACAAAATGGGTCATTTTCTCTAGAAAATTAAAATCTATTCAAACTGACCTCAGTAGAGACAGAAAGTCTAGATTTTCTATAAATGATTTAGGAAAAATAATTCAAAGGTTTAAACCAAAATAATGATGCTAGAGGATTTCATAAGGGAACGCCACCAAACCTTCAAAGAAACCGGTAGGACATTAACCATATATGAAACCTATACTCACGGCTATCAGGTTGCCTCCCATTTACACAGAAGAGGCTCTCCGCAGTGTTTCACAACAGACGGCCTCATCTTTGAGAAGCTAATGGGTTTGAACTGCTAACCTCAAGGTTTGCAGTACAAGGCTTACCCAGCAGCACCACCATGGATCCTTGAGCCAGAAAGAGTAAGAGGACGTAAGGTCTTCTGATGGCATAGTCGTGACACATTGGGCTATAACCACAAGGTCCCTGGTTCAACACCACCGGCTGCTCTGTGGGAGGAAGACAAGGCTTTCTCCTCTTGTAAACTCTGCTCCACAGGGTGACTGAGTCAGCATTGGCTAGATGGCAGTGAGGGTTTTTTGTTTTTTGGGTTTTTTTTGGGTAAGAAGGGGTAAGAACACAGAAAGAAATCTTGAGCTTCATTTGAGGAGTTTTATTATTATTAAAATTGACATGATAGTTCAAGTTCTTCACTGCATAGTATTAAAAAGGCAGGTTATTCATTATGTTTGTTATTAAGAATATTTTAATGTAAATGAAGAAATATAATAGAAAATATAAGAAATGAAGTAAAATCCCAAGATAGAAACTGGAATTAAAAAAATCAATATGCACTCAATTTTTGACAATATACAACACTCAGGGGGGCTTCAAAAGTTTGTGGACAAATGAAATTAAAAGATAGCATTTTCCCACGAATTTCATGAAACCTCTAGTATGTCCTTGCTAAGTTCAGGCTGTGAAACCTTGATGAATAAGAGCAGAAACCCATAAAGAAGACATTTACAGACGTAACCTCATGAAGTTCAAAAACTAACAGACACCATCTTCAGGAAGCAGTCAAGTTGGTGAGCATTTTCAACAGGGGAGAAATGAAACCCCTGTGGTTTACTTATGTCTGTTTTGACTGTTGACAGGCACTACCGCAGAGATGTTGACTGGTGGCCACCCCTGTGTCGGAGGAGAACTATCCCCCATAGCTTTGCAGCCTTTAAGATTTATGCGAGCAGGTGGCTGGATCTTTCTCTCCGAAAGGATTCTGGGTGGGTTCAAATGGCCAAGCTTTCAGCTCGCTGCTAAGCAGGAACCTGTCTCATCACCAGGTCTCCCAAGGGAAAGTCACGGCATTAGAATGTGTATTTGGAAACTGGTTGGTGGAATGAACTCACATAGTGATTTTCCGGGATACAGCTTTGCCTGGGGGTAACCGGGGATCATGTTTTCATCTCTGGCTCTGAGATTTTCAAGTTCATGCTTGACAATGAATTGGCATTCTGCCATTGTGAGGAAATCATCGTTGTTATCTAAAAATTAAACCAAAAACTCCAATTATTTTCTCTGTAAAAAAAAAAAGCCCAAGAAAAACATGCAATACCTGGTATCGTAGAAAAAGTGGTGTAAACAAGAAATAAGTAGTACACAAACTACCAAACAGATCATTCAAACACAATATAAAGCCCCATAAATGTTTAATGAGGATAAAAAAGTCAACTCTACATCCACGTAATGCAATTTTTCTATCATTGTTATAATGACTGCCTAATGTAACACAAATATCCGCAAAGTAGATACTTTGCCTGATCCCATTAATTACCAATGAACGGAAGGGCCAATGCATAGTCTAACAATATTCCTAACCTGGAATATAATTGAAGAACTTGGTCTATGTGACCAGTTCTCTTCCTTCAAACTCTCAAAAGTAAGGCCGTTTCCTTCAGGAGTGGAACCAGCTCCCGTGATGAGGGACCAGATGGAGTCCGATGTGAAAATGTGAAAGCTCTTTGACAGGGGGACTCTTTCCGATGATGTGGATTTCATCTTGATCATGTCTGCACTAAGGGGGACCGACCCAAAGCAAGTCAGCCTGAAGACGTTTGATCCATCACACCTTGTAACTCTCTGAAAGCTCTGAAGGAAGCCGCATGGATGCTGAATGCAGACTCTCACCCAGACCTCACAGCCACCCGAGCAGTCGCAGTCGTTCTTTCCAGAATCTGTGCTCTTCGGGCCCTAATTGGGCCAGAATAGAACTAGTTGTCCCACTGCAGTTAGCAGGAGCCAGAAGTTTCAGGAAATGGGATTCTATATGACTGAATAGAATGTGTGTCTCTCATCTTTCTATATTAAAGGTAAGGAGTAGTCATCATTCTAAGAATTAGCATAACCGATTGCACGGATCCTTTACGTTCATCTATTGCAAAGTGATAAAGTATGGCTTATGGACCAAATGAGTTTAACCACTTGCTTTTGTAAAGAATGTTTTATTGGAACACAGTCACACGGATATGCTGACTTCATGCCTAAGATTTCTTTTGCTCGATGGTAGTGTTTAGTGGTTGACATCAGTGCCTAAAATACTCAGCCTCTGGCCCTTTACCTAAAAAAACTTGCTGACCTCTGACTCTAGCTGTGGCAGTCACCTAATCTGATGTCAATTTGAGGATTAACAATGTAGGGGTGGAGTCTAACCTGTCAATCTGGAGATAGCCAATGAGACCTCTGTGTGGGCATGGCCTTCTCTGAGAATTCTGGGAAATCCAGCTGTATTTCCCCCTTGGAGGTGAGAGACTCACTGCTCAGGCCCCTGGAGATGCTCTACTCACAAGACACAAGGCTGACTCCCTGTGAGACATCCCAGAGGAGAAGCCACATGGACCTACCCTGATGGACCAGACCTCTGTTGCGGGAAGAGCCACTTGGAGACCCCTGCCAGCACTAAGAGGTTTACAACACTACTGGATCCAAAGACTTTCTACCCATCCGGCTTGTGAAAAACTTGCATTTGGCATCGCTGCGAGTGTTTTGTGAGTCTGAAGAAGAACTTATAGACTGGGATCGGGCATATGGGCTAATATCGGACTTATGATCTTAGTCTGGACAGGGTTGGGATGCTTTCTCAACGTTCCACTCCTCTTGTATGTAAACCTCTCCTTATATACATAGGCATGTTTATGAATCTGTTTCTCTAGTCTGCCTGGACCAACACGGTAGTCAAAACTTTCTTTTGATGAACTTACCATCAAAACCTTTGAAGTTCTTCCGGGTTCCATAGGTGAAGGCTCTCATGGTGTTATCACTGCATTCTTTCACCAAGCCCAAGGCTTCGGCCCCCAGGAGCAGTCTAATATTGGAAGCACCGACAAGATATAAGTTCTGATTCCCTAGTGTTTCTTTCTCATATTTATTTATCAAGGGTCTAATCAGCAGCTGGGCACCTTGAAAGGAAAAAATAAGTGCAGTCTTAGAAAAAGCACAGAAGCTTAAGAAAGGAAAAATTTTCCAAGACTATGTTACTACTCTGGTATACAGAAATCACGGTAACAATTTAAGTCTTCCGAATGAATAAAAATCAAAGTAAGCAGGGGGTGGCAGTTCTTTGTAGCTTTATGTTTTAAATGTCACAGTGGCAAAGTAGCCAACAAAACTCTTGCCATTTTTAAGTAAACAATTTAGGGAGATAGGTTACAGTCAGCTATTTCCAGAAGTTTTTCTCCACTCCAACCAGAACGTCAGCACCCCTTAGGCAATTAGCGCCCCCACTCACAAGCCCCAGGGGACTAATAAACTTGGGTCTCTCCATTTTTGCTCATTCTCCATATTTCATGTAAGTGGGGATCACACCTCTCCTGTTCTCTTGTGTTTAACTGATTGCACTCAACCTGATGTCTCTGAGGTCCAGTCATGTCGAAACATGTACTGAAACGTCATTTCTCTTTATAACTGAATAGCCGGTCCATCACAGTATATACCACGGAGTTCTGCTGGCCCCATGTTCAAGTGCTGATGAAGCTAAGCCCCGAGGCACTCCACAGAAGAAAGATGTGACAGTCTGCTTCTAAAGAGATTGCAGCTGGGACACTCCGTAGGGCAGTCGCACTCTGACGGGGTTGCTCTTCCATTCTTCTATTGACACTCTGGGGTTGGTTTCTACATAGAAGGAATGTTGTGATAAACAACGGAGACTCAACACATCAGCCTGTTTGAGTCACTGATCTTTACGGAGACGAGTCAGTGATTTAGTAGACTAAAATCCCTGCTCTTTAGTCTCTGGTTTCTACCAAGAGTCACCAAACCCATGGCCAGCCAAGTTGATTCTCCTGGTAGATATCATGGATAGGATGTCTGACACTGGAAACCTTTACAGGAGCAGACGCTCTCACCTTTCTCTCTCTGAGCATCTGGGGGGAAGGAGGAGGGGTGACTTGAACTGTCAACCTTCTAGTTAGGAACCCAAGACCTAACCCTCAGGGTCACTAGAGCTGTTTCTTTAAATGAGTGGAAAAAGTAAGTTGAAAGAAGATGGAATTTCTCCACAGATTTTTAAAGCCCTCTCATAAACCTAGGGTCAGAATTGCTGGCCTACCTCGCAGCTCTCTGCTTAACCTTTTGAGGACAAACTGATTTCCATAGCAGTAGCACCATTTATGTTCCCACGAGCAAGATGGGAGGTTTCCAATTTCTCTGCATTCTCGACAAGCTTGCTATTTTTCTTTTTTCCCCTGATAATAGCTATCCTACTGGGGAAGAAGTGGTTTCCTACTGGGTCTGTGATTTATATTTTTCTAATGACTAATAGCATCTTCCCATGTGTATTTGGATCAGGTATAAATCTTCTTTGGGAGAAATAGCTACTTAAGTCCTTTGCTCATTTTTAATCAAGATGTGCTTCTTCTTCTTCTTTTTTTTTTTTTGTGCTTCTTCTTTTGATGAGCTTTATAGGGATTTTAATGAATAGAAAATGCACTAGTAAGTGGCTTGTCAGCTACTCAAATCAGAAGACGACCTGAGAGGATAATTCAACATTGATTAGCTTTTGGTATAAAGTTTGTATTGAGTAAAAATATGGAGCTAAGGATAAGTTTCTTAATATAAAAATAAGATGCTAAAATTTAACAAAATTAAATTTAAATAAAATATTCTCCTGGGGAAAATACACAAATGTAATAAACACTGGATGATAACAAAATTTGTAAACATGAGTATTAAATAATAAAAAACAATTAATTTCAAAAGAATTTTTCCCCTGTAAATGTCGATATTCAATTAGATTTAATGATATTTTAAATGTTTCTAAAACTATTAATCAAAGGCATTGTGGTTTCTATTGCATGTTTAATTATTTAAACTAATGTGAAGGAAGAAAAATTTTTCCTAATTTTTTAATCTTTCTCTACAGAGAGCTTTTAAAGGTAGATTATTTCTTGACTATTTACAGTATTCTTTAGAGAGGGTGGGCAGGAGTATACCAATTAAATGGTGGTAGAATAATGAGCACCACTTATCAAGTAGATTAGTAAGCTATATTAGGTTTAACATACAATCAGACTAAAAAGGCATACTTTAGTTTTGTCCGGGATTTGATGACTTCATAAAAATTTACGAATGGTTTTGTGGAGGTTATACCATGTTCTCTCCTGTGAAATGTTCTCTACTTTCGTAGCAGATTTTGTAGACACCTCTCCCCTCTAAATTCAAACTCACTGCCATGGAGTCAATTTCAACTCAGTGGCACTGTAAGACAGAGTAGAACTGACCCTGTGACTTTCTGGGATGAACTCTTTATGGGAGCAGAAACCTTATCTTTCTCCCAAAGAGCATCTGGTGGTTTCCAACCTATGACCTTGGGGTTAACAGCCCAACTCAAAACCTCCAAGGGAGGACCACAATTTCATGTTTTATCAACTCAAGGACATCACCAAAGTGTCATCTGACCACTGCTCTATTATTAAGGAACCCTGGTGGTGTAGTGATGATGAGTTAGGCTGCAATCCACTATACCGCATTCAGCAGTTCAAACTCAGCAACAGCTCCACAGGAGAGAGTTAAGGTTTAGTATGCCAAGCTGGCTGATAAACACATGTGGGGCTAACTGAAGGGCGGAGGGATCAATGGCTCGGTGAGTCTCGCCTCTCTTGTTCTCCAATTGATGGACCAGGATGCAGCTGCGTTGGCCAGTTCCCTGCTTCATCTGGCAAGACTGACTTCTGCAAGACATCCCTGAGGAGAAGCCACATGGACCTATGCCAATGCAGCCCTGGGTGCTATAGCAGTCACGTGGAGAACCCTGCCAGTGCTGAGATGCTGACACACTCACTGATGCTGCTTTCCTCCTGCAGTTGGCATCACTGCATATGCTTTGTGAGCTGGAGGAGGGCTTTGTGGATTGCTGTCAGACACATGGGCTTGGACAGCACTGGGCTGGTATGTTTTCTTAATGTACACATACTTACCCTTTATATAAAACTCTCTCATATACACATGAGTTTCTGTGGGTTTGTTTCTCTGGTCACCTAGACTAACACACTGGAATTTCTTTCTTTTTTTTAAATTTTAATAAATCATTTTTTCTGGGGGTTCTTATAGCTCATAATAATCCATGTATCCACTGTGTCAAGTGCATTTGTACATATGTTGTCATCATCCTTTCAAAACATTTTCTTTCAACTTGAGCCCTTGGTATCAGCTCCTCATTTTTTTCCTCCCTTCTCCACACTCCTGAACCCTTGATAAATTACTACTTTCATGTCTTACACCATCTGCTGTCTCCCTTCACCCACATTTCAGCTATTCATCCGTGTGTGTGTGTGTGTGTGTTATGTCATCATTGCAATCGATTCCCCTTTCTCCCTCTTCTCTCCCCACCTCCCCCCTACCCTCCTGGTATCACTACTCCCATTATTGTTCTTGAGGCGTTTACGTGTCCTGGATTCCTTATGCTGAAAGCTCTTATCTGTACCAGTGTATATCCTCTGGTCTAGCAGGTAGAACTGGGGTCATATAGTGGGGGGAAAGGGGAGCATTAAAGAACTAGTGGAATATGGTGTCTCATCAGTGCTATACTGCACCCTGGCTGGCTCATCCCTTCCTTGTGACCCTTCTGTGAGGGGATGCCCAATTGTCTTCGGATGAGCTTTGAGTCTCCACTCCAACCCCACCACCACCACCCCTGTTCACATCAATAAGATTGTTCGTTTTGGGTCTTCAGATAAGCTGGGCTTCCTACTCCCGTAAATAGTGACAGTCTTGGAAACCCACCGAGGGGCAGCTGTAAGACAGCACTGACTCTATGGCAGTGAGTTGAGAGTTGAATTGTGTCCACTGTGACAAAACATGATACACAAGATGTTTGTGTCATTTACTGCTGGATGGTAGCTCTTCCCTGAGCTTTTATCATCATCATCATCTAAATTTCCAGGAACTGGCGTGTAGTCCACCTACCCTGACAGCGAGTTCTTCCATGTGGGAGACCCTGCTGGGACTCCCATCCACTACACAGCTACCACCCATCTGTCAGGGGATGCCGTTGTGTCGCTAAGATACTGAACCGGTTTCAATGGCGCATACTGACGAAGACGGACTAGGAATAAAGGCCTGGCAATCTTCTTCAGGAAGCCAGCCAATGAAAACCCTGTGGGTCACAATGACATGAATGACACTTTCTCATGGGAGGGGGCAGGATGGGGCCACTTCTTGTTCCCTTGTTGTCCTTGGGATCGCCCTGAGTCTGGAGCGAACCAGACAAACAACAACAACACTGATGGCAACGTCCTTGACAACAAGGGTGTACAGTGCCTTCGCTAACACTGCAGAGGACACATTCAATAGGTACGTGCTCATTCACACAGAAAATATCTAGTAAGTACCTCCCGTGTGCATACAGCATCACTATGGATCAGAGCCAACTCAAAGGTACCTAACGATCACAACATGGATCAAGTAGGAGCCCTACTGGGGCTGACGGTACATAAGTCAGCAGTTCAAACCTACCAATTGCTCCATAGTAGAAAGTCGAGGCTATCTGCTCCCATAAAGAAAGTCCTTTGTTCTCTGTTAGGTCACCATGAGTTTAAATAAACTCAGTGGCAGTGGTTTGGGCTATATGGTGATGAATCTATCAAGGACTGTGCGAGGCACAAAATTCAGTGCAGTCAACAAAGCCGCGCATGTTTCTGTAGAGCCCAATGGGGACTTACATTTTAATAGTGATTTAAGTCTTCAAGTCCTAGAAAACTAACAACATGCAAAGAAATTGCAACTTGTAAACAAAAACACCAAGGAAATATGTATTTCCAAATATGTATTTCGTCCATGGACATGACTGAGTCTGGGTAATATCTCCTTTACTCACCCCCGTCTCTCTTTTTAGCAACAATTCTGTTCTTCAGCCATTCTTTCGTTTCTTCTTTGACATTCTGAGCAAGTTCTATGACTACTAAAGGCGTGAAAGAAGTCTCGCAGGTATCCAAAGCTGATAAGGTGACTTTCATCTTGGACAAACTTGCTGAAAATTAAAATAAAATAAATAGCATAAATGGGTTATTCTGGAAAAGAGAAATGTGCTATAGACTGTGCTTGCATTTTCTCTAAATTGCCTCCAATTTAGGCTTCCAAGGTAAAGGTAAACTGCTCACATTCCAGGTGCGTGATCAGACTGGATGCCATCCCAACAAATGGCTCAAAGAAAGCACAAGTGCCAGCCAGTTCCACACAAAGACGGAGAGAGCGGGGGGGAGGGGGGGTTCTGTTTTTGTTTTCCTTAAGAAGCTCAAAATACAGCAAGGGAGACATTCAAGTAAATGAAGGAAAGCGGTGTAAAATGTGCTTTGACACAAGGGAAGTAAGGAAGCGTTTCCAGAGGACGTGACAGCTGAATAGGAGTTAGCAGAATGGTCTTTAAGTAGAGGACAGGGGATTTTCCTAGAAAAATAATGGTGAAAACAGCCGATGGGCTCAAGGGAATGTAAGCGGTGAGGTGTGTGTGGTAGTTCCGTGATCTGGGGTCAATGTGAGAGGAGCACGCGTGAAGGGGTGAAGTCTGGTCTGTCAATCGAGATAACTAATGAGGCATCTCTGTGGGCATGGCCTTCTCCTGAGAATTCTGGGAACTCCTGTATTTTCCTCCTTGGAGGTGGGAGATATCTCTCTCTCTCTCTCTGTTCACTCCCTGAAAGACACTGTACTGATGAGACACATGACGCTACACCTGGGAGTAGGAGAAGCCACATGGACCTTGCTGATGCAACCAGACTCGGGAGCTGGAGAAGCCACACAGAGCCGCCTGCCAGCGCTGTGATGCTTACAATGCCACTGGATCCACAAGCTTCCAATCCACTGGCCTGTGCTCATCCTGCATTCAGCATCATTGCATGTGTTTCGTGAGTCTTACAGACTGATAGAGGACAAGTGGGCTAATATTGGACGTATGGACTTGAGCTGGACTGGGCTGGGACGCTTTCTCCATATTCAATTGCTCTTGTAGATAAACCTCTTTCTTACATCACAGATGAGTGTCCATGAACTGTTTTCTCTAGACCAACACGGGTGTGGCTACTGCATGAACGACGTGTGCAGGAAAGAGGAGAGGGGAGGAATTGGGGTCTAACTACAGGCCTGGTTCCAAAGTAACTGGGCTTTGTCCTACACAGACGAGGCAACACCAAGTATGACTAAGGACTGGACACAGATTTGAGGATAAAGTGACGTGCAACACGAAGGATCCGCCTTGGGGGAGGGGGAGAGCCCTATAAGCGTCATCTAGAGAGAGCAAGTCATGGCTGGAACAAGGGCACAGAGGGGTAAGACGAGCCTGGAGCCTGAAAAAGCAGCTACCGACGAGCCTGGATGTGAGCACTATGAAAAGCAGAGCCACGTTCATTGGGAAGTGACTTCCGCTGTAGTTCCATGTGACTGTCCACACCTGTAGCCACGGACATGCTCAAACCGTGCCTCCTAAAATGGCCACGTCATGAAGACAGGTTGGAGTTCCTGTTTCCAGGGCAGAGTCAGGAATCATGCCAAGCCTCCGGATGCACTAGACAGCTGGGCGGGGTGCTGCTGGTCCTGGTGTTAGGTGTCGTCTGGGCAGCGGAGTGCGTGGCAGCACCACACCCAACAGAAGCCACCCGTGTCTGGGACTGCACCGTCCTCATTGCTGTTGGGCTCGATTCCATCCCTGCGGCCCCTGCGTCAGTCCCTCTCACGGAAGGCCTTCCTCTTTTCTGCTGACACCCTTCCCCACCCCCACCCCCACCCCTGACTTGACCGAGTGTGAGAGTCTTTCCAGGGAATGCTCCCGGCTTGATGCAGAAATGGGTAGGGCCAAATGTCTCAAAAGAATTTATGGAGAAGTTCCCCAGACTGATAGAATACATGAAAACACGCAGTTGAGCAACTCTGTGTACCTCACACAAGATAGATTAAAAAGGAAAATCCTATAATAAAATGATAGGAAAGGGGGAAGGGAACCAATCATAATGATCGATGCATAACCCACTCACTCCCTCCCCCCAAGTGAGACAAACAACAGAAATGTGGGTATATGGAGATAGCAGCCAGTGTAAGATATGAAAATAATAATAAGTATTGATTATATATCAAGGGGTCATGAGGGGAAAAGGGAGACTAAAACAAGGAATGGATACCATGGGCTCATATAGAAAGTAACTGTTTGGAAAATGATGATGGCAACATATGTACAAACATGCTTGATACGATTGATGTAATAAATATTATAAGACCTGTCAGAGCCCCTGGTAAAATTATCTCTTTAAAAAGTGATAGGAAAGAATGAAAGTCTTGCATCGGGAAAAGAAATCAAAAACATGTTGAAGGACAATAATTAGACTAGCAGCTGACTTCACTAGCAGCTATTTTATCTTCAAAAGAAATCTTTGGGAGGCTAAAAGACAATTACAGGCACACTAAAACTGAACACATGGTCAAAATATGCTTCAAGAATAAAAGGGCAGTAGCATTTCAACTAAACAGAAATTGAGAGGATCCATCAGAATCCTATGCGCATTAATAAAATGATAAGAGAAGGATGTTCTGAAGGCAGAGAGATCACAGACACTTAGACAGGAAGGTACGAAACAAGAGCACTGACTCAGGTAAACATGTGGGTAAAGATAGATGAGGTGAAACGAGAATGACACCTTAGGGACTTCGAGGTATAAAGATTAAAATACTTGACGGTGGGAATTTCTGTTCAGACAAGGAACACATACAGGCTGAACAGAAACTCAGTAACGCATATAATGGTACGTCAGAAAGTTGTGCTAGAGAATTTTAGAAACTTTCATTAAACAAACAAATCGAAAAATCAAAATGAAAGGCAATCGTCTCTCCACGTATCCTCCATCTGGGTCTATGAATGTCTGAAGGTGGTGTCTCTACCTCTAGCCGCCCCTGCAGAATCCTACCCTCGGCCACATACAGAGTGTTTCTTGCCAATGGTCTTCGCATTTGGGGAACCAACAAGACGTCTGAAGGAGTAAGAGCAGGACTGCAGGGGAGATGGGGCAAGGTGAAAATTACCAAAGCAGTTCTTATCTTGCTCCCCATGAAGAAACAGCAGCTACAATGTCATGGTGGAAGAAAAAAAGTATTTGGTGTCACTTTCCTGGCCTTTTTTCTCACAAACATAGCTTGTCTTGTTTTGTTTTGTGGCGTCACTGCCCTGGTGAGAGTAGGAAGTCCAGCCTTGCTCCTGGAGAGCTGCTGCTAGATTTGGGCCGCAGTCCCGCACACAACCACTACATCACCGGGGCTCAGCCAAAAATGCAGTTTTCAATTTCCTTAGAAACCACTCTTTGTTTGGAATAAACTCAGGCATGTATCAATTGGAAACTGAGTAAGCATGCTTTCTGATGGGCCACCATTTATCTAACCAAGAAAAACACCTGGAGAACTTCAATACAAGACTGACTGACTTAACAAATGGGTCGCAAAGTATCACAGCCAAATGTCAATTACCACAGGAAAAGGTGGCCCACGTCCTTAGTCGTCGGGGAAATACAAATCAGCCACCATAGCATCTAAAAGTGAAGGCTATGACAATGCTAAGAGGGCCCAGATGCCTCTTATGCCAGCATAAGTCCTTTGGCAAACTGTTGTCGCTTTCAACCAGAGTTGAGCACAGGCAGTCATTTCCTCTAAGTATATAGCCAAAAGGAGTGCAGACATGTTCTCCACAATGTCTGAGCTCCAGCGCTCATAGCCCCTGACTGGAAACCACCAACATGGACATGAAAATCAAGACAGATAAACTTTAGTACATTCATACAGAGTTATACGACAGAGCAGTGCTTCCCAACCTGTGGGCCGCAACCCCTTTGGAGGTCAAACGACCCTCTCGCAGGGGGTTGCCCGATTCATAACGGTAGCAAAATGACAGTTATGAAGAAGCAATGAAAACAATGTTATGGTTAGGGGGGGGATCATCACGACATGAGGAACTGTATGAAAGGGTCGCAGCATTAGGAAGGCCAAGCAGCGATAATATACTACAGATAGAGGCAAATACAGAGATGAGATTTCATAACCACGCTACTAAAACAAAGTCAGCCCTGAAGAACACAGACTGTATGGTTTCCATTTACTGTATTTTTACATAAATAACGCATGTGCTATACAATTTCTTCTTTGCCAACTCATTGCTATTTCGCATAACCCACTCTCAAAAATACCTCGTTTGGGGAGAGTATGTGACTGGGAAAAATGTATAATGAGGAAGTTTTCTCGTATAAAACAGCAGTGTGTGAAGTTAAAAAAAGGCAAACCAAGACTAGTCTTAGAACTTAGTCTATATACTTTGATAATTTCCTTTTCCTGACAGTGTTTTAAATTAATTATACTATCAGTAGAATTACTTTATGCCCAAGGAGGATGATTGATGTTCTCTAAAATAACATTGATGCTGTTTAAGTGAACCAGAGACAGACATAAACCATAGACATATGAATGAATTTGGGGCTCTCACTTAATTCCAGTCCCAATCTAGGGATAGATAGTTCTTATGACATGGCCCTGTTTAATGCTCACCCTCATGAAGAGGTCACTGAAGATGTGGGAGCATAGCATGGGAAGGTGAAGATGATCAGAAAGAATAGCGCCTAAACTATTAAAGGCTTGTCCTCAAACAAGTAGCCATCTCAGTGAGATGTCACCCAACCCAAGGGAAGAAACACACAGTCTATAGGCTCCAAGTAAGGTCCCAATCAGAAGGAGGGGCAGGTATCAGCTTAAAATGTGAACATCCAGGTCACAGGAGGCTATGGAAGGCAGTGAAAACGCCAAATCCAATTGCAGAATGCACAGATTAAACCTCAGGGGAACCCCCTCTGGCCGTACACTGAGGAGGTCAATCTCCCCTCTATCATGCAGAATGTGCTGGATTTAGCATCTTATTGCTTGATCTCCCTTTCAACCCACTTGAAACTTGTTCTAGTGTTTAGTATTTTCTGCTTTCTTTTCCATTGGTTTTCTCTGTTTTACTTTCTAATTGTTGGGGTTTCATTTTGTTTTTTTGGGGGGTGGGGCATCACTGCCCTCTGGTGGTGGGAGTATGAGGCCCAGCCTTTGCTCCTGTGGAGCCTCTGCTAGAATTGAACCACCCCAGTGGACCGCCGTTCTGCGCACAACCACTACGCCAACGGGGCTCAGCCCTGTTTTGTTTTGTTTTTTTGGTATGTTTTTCTGTAAATCAAATCTGGAGTGGTAAAACCATTGACATGGTGATTGGATGAATGGTTCCCTGGCAGGGAAGTTGGGGGGAAATGGAAAGTAGAAGAAGAAAATGTTCTAAAATCTATTGTTGTGATTATTATATGCTTCATAACTTATGTGTCAATACAACTGGGTTTGTTTGTTCATTCACTTGTTCATTTTAAGAAGTCAAGCTAATGCTTCCATCAAGGGATCAGGGGAGGAGAGACCTTTGTAATGGGTCACAAAGGGACTTCTGGGGTGCTGGCAATGTTTCATTTGGGGGGTGAGGCTAACCATTGGCTATAAGGAAATTTTCTTTGCTGATAATTAAATGTTTTGTTTTAAAAGTTGTATTTTTTCTTTAGTTGTTTTGATTTTAATAACAGAATATGATCTGATATCTGGAACGTATCAACTCATTTTCAGTGAGCAGAGAATACTTGTTATGGAAGAAGCCTCTCATCCCCATTTATCCTGAATTCATCTTTATTGAATGCTCACTATGTGTGAAACACTGTGTTAAGTTCCTGCATGAGCAATTCCACTTAATCATTAAAACCGCTCTGATTCACATTTGATAACAAGGAAGAAGAAATGCAAACAAACACATTTTAGTTCTTTTGCTAAACTCAAAGCAATGGTGACAAATAATTTTCTATAAGGAGCTTTAAAGTAGATAAAACAAGAAGTCATTCTACATGTTTTTTCCCTACTAAATAAAATCTTGATTTTTGTAATATCTACCACACAGTTCTTAGAGAAGATAAACTAAGACAAAGTTCTAGATGAAATGACGGGGAAGCCAGATTACACAAGGCGCAAAGCAGGAGTAAATGTATCAAAATAAGTGAATCCAGCTAACAACTAGCACGTTTACATATAATACATGTATTTAGCTAAATACATATACAGCAAAAGATACCATGTATATATTCAAGTATAAGCCAACCTGAATATCAGCGGAGACACCTATTTTATCAAAAAAACTGCATTTAAAATGTGCTGAAAAAACTCGGCTTATATATGAGTATACATGGTATATAAAAAGATAGGCAGCAGCCAAACAGAATACCTCAAGTCACAATGTGACAATTCACACAGCCCAAGCAGGGAGAAGCAGAAGCATCCCAGAGACAATGCCACAGGCTCCCTCGGCTCCTTCCTCATCCTGGCTAGCCGAAGACAGTGAGCAACTTCCCGAAAAGGGGAGCAAAGTAAGGCTAGCCCTGGGACTCTCTACAGAAAGAGGCAATACAGAAGCAGCATCTGCAAAGTCCTGCGGGGAAGAAAACGTCGGCCAAGACACTTCTTACATGAAGTCATCATTCAAGTGCAAGTGGCACAGAGGGGATTTCCCAAGCATACAGAAACAGAGAGAATGCCCTTCTCAAACAAACCAACTGACAACCAAACTCAGAGGGGAACAAAGAAGCTGCGACAAAAGGACAAGAAGTGGACACAAAAGTCAAGTACACCCAACAGCAGGAAGTACAGCTAGAAAGTAAATGTTACAAAAGCTGACAAAAAAATGCTGGTAATACAAAAGAGCCAAAGAAGCATCGGTGTACGTCAGTTAAGTATAATTTTCCCATCTTATGCAGCACTTATTGAGTCATCTACATTTGGATGGTCTAGGAATACATAATTATGTATGTTGGAGAATTACTAGAATCACCAGAAGGACTAGAAAGTGAAATAAACTTACCAAGTTTCCCAAAGGAAAGTGCACACAACATAAATAAACTGACCTAACAAAAGACAAGGGGAGAGAAAGACAAGGCACACCCCACTGGAAACAGAAAATGACACAATTAAAGCTAACCATATCCGTTGTCGTAATAAATACAAGTGGAATAAACACGTTAGGATCGGTAGGCTTAAGACGAGGCAACGTGCTCGATGAAAACGAGGAAGGAGTCTGCAAAAAAAAGTTCACGGGGAAAATCAAGAATCTTTTCCCTTCAGCTCTTGTCAGAGGCGTGGAAGGGCGGGGAGGATCTGCTGCTTGCTATCACGTGCAGCGCACCGTTGTGGCTCATGTTGGGCCACAAGCCACGGGGTCTGCGTGAGAGAGATGGGGCTTTCTGTTCTATCTTAGAGCATCGCTGGGAGTCGTTAGTTTTAGTCTGTCAAATGCTCTATCTTCTATTGCTGTTGGATGCCATGCGGGGGGGCATGGACCCCATGTGACGGAACTGAACTGCCCCAGAGCGTCTCTGGGTCATCGTCTTTACAGAAGCCCCTCATGGGGTCTTTCTCCCTCATAGCCTCGGAGGGGCTTCAAACTGCCAACCTTCCCATTAGCAGCCGAAGTCTTACCCACTTACCACTTACCACAGAGGCTCCCCATCCTACTAGTAGGTGATAATAAACTTTTAACTCAAGGGATTCTTACTTTAGCCTTGACTATCGGGATTCTCACCACTAAATTTAAAGCCTGAATATAATACCCCTGTGTCTTGAACCTGGGACCCTGGTATTTCTTTTCTGATGGGTCTTGCTGATGCTATTGATTTTAATAACCCTAGAACTGTCCCCTCTATGTCGACTGTCCAATTTAAAAGAATTCAAGTTGGGGAGCGGGGAATCGAATTTGAATTATTATAAGACAACACTCCAAAGTAAACATCTAAAGTAGTTTGCAACCTATCTTCATTCGTACAGGAAGGGTGGCGATGCCTCTGACCCTTAGCAACAGTGTCAAACAGGCATCTCTGGAAGAAAGCGAGGGTGGAGCCCAACCTGTCGATCAGACTAGTCTGAGGACACTCTTCAGTGGGAGGGTGGCTTTGGTATGAAGAGAGAGACTCTGGGCACTGACAAGTTCTTCGGCTGGACCTGGATCCTGTGGATTTGGCTGATCTGTGGCAGTATGTGGCCTGCTGGTCCCCAAAGCCATCGTAACCTTGGATTCATCTGGCTGACCTCAAATTCATTCACCTCTGTATCCACCCACCGTGGACCCTCCTGCTTCATGATCCTGTCTCCTGTCCATCAGCCCCATGGCTAACTGTGGCAGGAGAGGCCTCCAGCTTACATCTGACCTACAGCTTTGAACCAGTCTGGACTTATATGCTTATAGACCCGTGTAAGCCATTTATTGATATTAAATCTCTTTCTATATATGTGAAGGGACCTCCCCCCCCCAAAAAAAAAAAACCAAAAAAAAACAATGGATGTGATGCATGGGGGAGAGTGCATTTGGAGTTTGTTCCACCAGGCCAGACTGTTGATCAAGCTTTCTATTTGGAAGTTCTAACAAAATTGTGTGATGTCATGCCACACACACACACACACAAAAGGCCTGGTGTATGGCAAGAGGGGACTGATTTTGCCACCACAACAATGCACCTGCTCAGGCAATCATCTCAGTGCACTAGTTTTTGGAAAAAAGGTAGCATACTTCTCTTGCCCCACGTACCTGACCTCACTCCGTACAACTTTTTGTTTCTGTGAATGACCAGGGACATGAAAGAACAGTGATTTGATGACATAGAAGAGGAGAAGAAGAAAAAAACCCGAGGGAGGTGCTGTCAGCCATCCAAACAGATGAGTTTGGATGAAAACCTGTTTCCAAGAATGGAACCGCAGATTTGACAAATGTCTTATGTATTGTGGACAGTACCGTATGTACTCGAGTATAAGTCGAGCCGAATATAATTCGAGGGACCTAATTTTGCCACCCAACCTGCATTTAAAATGTGCTGAAAAACTTGGCTGATGCACAAATATATATGGTACTTTGAATGTAGTAAAGTTTTGCAAATAATAGTAATAATAAAAAATTAAATACATAGCTTTGAAAAAAGAAATCCAGGTGTTTTCGGGGGGGCAACCCTTTGTACATCTACATACAAGTACCCCTGGTTTTGCCACTCTGGAGAACCTAACTTCCACATCAACCCTAGGAAGAGCAGACAAAACAGTGCTCTGCTCTGAGTCAGTGTAATCATCTTTGCTGTTGGAGCCCAGTGCTGTCATCACTCTCAACTTCATCCTTGAAGTGACATCAGGGCGTGTTAAGCCAATTGGCTCTTCCGTCTCAAAAAACGTGCCGACCCGTGACTCCCACAGTCGCCACGAGTGAGATCGAACCGGCCAACAGTTGGATCATTCCTGGGGGGCTCCAAATGGTGGTACCAGTCTCTCAGATCACTGATGCCCAGGATACCCATTTTCAAGTGTTTCATTTCCTTGAGGAACTTCCAGTTTTCCTTGATTTAAACCCAGGACGTTCCCTGTCACAATTTTTTGCCCCCATGTGGCCTTCCCGGAAAGGCCTTTGACAGCAGTTTTGCCCAGTGCAATCCCCCCTCTGATGTCCTGATCATGGGTACCGACCATGGATCCCAGTAACCCTTGACAACCTCGATGTTATCTTCGTTGGCCCACTAGTGAAGGCTTCTATGTTCTCATCTTGAGGTGTCAACCACACTGCAGGCTGTAGTCTCTCGTGTTCCAGTCGGTGTTTCAAGTCCTTTCTGCTCCCGGCAAACAAGGTTGTGTCATCTGGATGTCACGGGTTGTTCATGAGTCTTGCCTGATCCTGATGTTCTTCACACAGTCCAGTTTCTGGGATATTAGCTTCCCATACAGGGCCAGGACACAACCCTGCTGCCCATTTTTTCTGACTTTTAAGTCACACCTTAGCCCCTGATGGCACTATCCCCTAAGCACGGGACTGCAGTCCCAAACCCACCACCCTCTCAGTGGAGAGAAAGAAGAGACTTTCTTTGCCCATATCTAGAGTCCCAGAAACACCAGGGACTGACTCTGCTCTGTCCTGTTGGGTCAGTGTGAGTCAGAATTCACCTGACCGCAGTCAGGGTTTTTTAAATGTATTTCTCCTTGTTCTGTTTAAAGAACTGCCTCTTGGACAATGAGAACAGGTTCTTCCTGAACACAATGAAATGCCCTGGAGTTCACCGTCTTCTCATTGCTGCCCTTGACTTGTTATGATCTGCAGGTCACTGAACCGCAGGTAGGCATCTGTCTGGTGTCATCTGTCTGGTATTCTCTGCTTTCGGTCAAGATCCAACTGTTAAGGGCACTGGCACCCCTCATCCCACATCCCCTGCAGAGTCTGGTTTGAGTTTGTGGCATTTCCTTCTAAACGAGACACAACACCACACCGGGGTGGGGGGGGGGGGGTACTGCAGACATATATTGATCATTGGGACAGGGAATGTCCTGGGTTTAAATCAAGGAAAACTGGAAGTTCCTCAAGGAAATGAAACACTTGAAAATGGGTATCCTGGGTACCGGCACTCTGAGAGACTGGTCCGGCCCTTTGGAGCCCCCCAGGAATGATCCGCG
>PVJH01015617.1:0-17598 GCA_004026705.1 Nesogale talazaci | reverse complement strand
CTGGCGACTGTGGGACTCACAGGGGTTGGCACGTTTATTGAGACGAAAGAGCCAATCCCGTCCCTCACAACGACTACAAAATTCTTTGAGGGCCCTAATAGATTTTTTATTTTTTTTATTAGGCATCACTGCCCTCTGGCGGTGGGAGTAGGAGGCCCAGTCTTTGCTCCTGTGGTGCCGCTGCTGGAATTGAACCTCCATCCCGGTGGACCGCAGTCCCACGCACAACCACTATGCCACCAGGGCTCAGCCCCCTAATGTATTTTTTAAAACAGATGACATCACCATCGATGGAAGAATATCCTTTACACGTTTTCTATTTGACTTCAGAAGCACATGCTCCTACCCAAAGCGCCGCCTGTGGCCCAAGAACCGGGGTGGGTCAACTCCTGGTAGGATAGCGCAGACTGTGGACCGTGACTGTGACTTCTGAGGGGAGCCGGGGCCTTCTCCTTCTCCCGAGGAGTGGCTGACCTTGCATCACCAGGCTCACTCCCAGCGAATGAGAGCCACTGAAAACAATAACCCAGTGAAAGCAATACTCATGCAGAACCAATAACAAAGAATCCTTCCTTAGAAACTCATTAAATGCCAGCTATTTACAGGCATGAGAGTCTGCAGATAATCTTGACAACATGACCAACTGCTGAATGGAAGTCAAACATTTTACTAGATCACCGGACAACAAGAAACAATAAACTCTAGACATGTGGCGATTTCATTGGATGAATACTAAAGTCTAGTCATTAATAATAAGTAATTTAAAGAGTATTAAGTACTCCTTGCCCATTTATAAGAATTAAAGCCTAAGATAGTGTGTCCTAATTTTGACAACAAATCCAAAATCGGCCTGCATTTATTTTAGGATCGGTTGACAGACTATCTGGAGAATCTAGGGTTTCTAGTTCGAGGTCTCTACTCACTGACTCCTCTCCTTGGTTCCTATTGGCAGAGGGTCGATCTGTCTTCTCTATCCATTTCCCCTGCTTCCCTGAGTCTGGACTCTATGTCCCAGTTGCCAAGGTGAAGCAGGGACAGGTGGCGCCATGCTATGGTCTGGGAGCAGAAGTCGCATATGCCAACTCGAGGGTGCTCCTGCCTCCTCCCGTCTTTTCCGCCTGCTTCTACAGGGCCCTGGGAGTAACAGAATACGTGATGAACGAGCACAGGCTCCCGGGTGGTGAGTGGAGTTGAGCTGCTCACCCATCATGAGTCCTGGCTCAGAAGAAAGCCTAGGCAGACAACAGAACATGGGGTGGAGGGGTGGGGGGATGGGGAGCCAATTATACATGTGGTGTCTCAGGGATTCCCCAGCTCAGCGTACTCTGACTAGATTCCCTTTGCCTTCTTTTGTTCAAGAGTGCGGGCTCATGTGTGAGTGTGCCTTTTCTTACAAAGCCTCTGACATCCTATTTTAAGGGCGTAATGGTGAAGATTTTGACCTGTGGCTAAAAGCTCTCAAATAATCCAACTTCCATGCTGATGCACAGCAACCCCAACAGGCTGGCAGAACTGCTCCCGGCTCCAGTGGGCTTCCCAGGCTATAAACCATCGTCTTTCTCCTGCGGAGTATCTGGCAGCTTCGAACTGCTGCTCGCTAACCAACACATCACACACGCACTATGCCGCCTGGGCTCCAGACCTGCAGCCGTAGGTCAGGAATTCAAATTCAACTCCTTCTCTTTTAAGTACATGGTCTTGGGACATGTGCTTTCTTTTGTGAAAATGAATGTATTAAAAGGTACCACATGGGATTAGGTGAAATGAGATGAGATCGTGCATCCACAGCACTCAACAGAATACTGGCTACTGCCTACCAAAAACAGCAACAAAAAGAGGTGACATTTCTGTTGTCGGCCACCATTATAAATAATACAAAAAGATGCTACGTTTGGAATTTAACTCTTCAGAGAAATATGAAGTTTCCAGCTCTAACCAATAAAGGTAAGTATGACAAGAAAGATAGCAAAATAATGAGTTCTAAGGGAAGAAGTCCATCTGCTGAACCATAAAGTATTTCACAGATGCTGGAGTTGGGATAGTGAGGTGTAATCTATACCGATCTTTATCAGTAAGTACCTCGAGTCCTCTTCATTTTAGAAAGCAGTGATCCTAATAATTGGATCAGTACATAATATCAGTGATAAATGGAGAAAATATCGACGCTGTCAAGGGTTCCATTATACTTGGATTCGCAGCAATGCCATGGAAATAGCAGTAGAGAAATCAAATGGCCCACTGTATCGGGAAAATACACTGCAAAAGCAGCACAGATTAAAAAAAAAAGAAAGAAAACACTTTAAGGACTAAGGTTCACTTGATCTATGCCTTGGTATTTTCTTTTTTCTTTTTTCTAGTATATGTGCTGCCGAAACAGGCACGGTTTTTTCATTTTTAAAAAAAAAAAGTTGTACCTTTGTCATGGTAATTATTTTATTTCTTCTTTTTTAAAAGAAAAATCATGTTATTAGGGGCTTGTTATAACTCTTATCACAATCCATGCCTTGGTATTTTCCGTCACGTGTGTGGGACCTGGGAGGATGAATCAGAATGGCCAGAGAAGAACTGGTGCCTCTGAAGTACATGTGGGCAAAGAATACCAGAGAGATGATGAACTGACCGGAGACCGGACAGATGTGTCTTAGAGGAAGCACAAGCGGCATGCTCCTTTAGAAATGAGGATGCCCAGACATGGTCTCTCCTCAGTTGGGAGAGTTCGGTCTCTATCGTGCTTAGCAGAAGGGCAGCAAAAATGAGGGCGGGCCTTGACAAGACGCACGGGCACAGCGGCCACCGTGGGCTCCAACAGAAGCACAATTGTGGGGGCGGGGCAGGAACGGGCAGGGTTTCACTCTGTTTCACGGAGGGTGTCTGTGAGCCAGAACCCACAGAAGGCACCTAACGGCAAGGACTTCACGGGGACGGACGCTCTCTCGGGCTGGTGCAGGCGGCAATCCCACGGGAACCACGTGGCTGGAGGCTGGGCCCTTCCCAGGGGTGGCTGAGAAGGAAGGGCTGGCGATCGACTCCTAAGCAATCAATTCCTGGGAAGCAGCCGGGAACACACTTAGATGGTGACATCCCCTGTGTCAGTCTGGGGAGACTAGAGAAACAAATCCAAGGACACACATATGTGGATAAAAAAGAGATTCACGTAGACGAGGAAATGAACATTGCGAAGACATTCCAGCTCAGTCCACTCCAAGGTCATATGTCCAAGACCAATCTATGAAGTTCTCTTCAGACTCATGAAACACATGAAATGACGCCAGGTGCAGGACGATCACCAGCCAGTGTTGGAGAGAGTCTTTGGACCTAGGGGTGTTGTAAGCATCTCAGCGCTGGCAGGAGTCTCCACGTGGCTTCTCGAGGTCTGGGTGTCTGGTTGCATCACAGCCGGTCTGCTTGGCTTCTCCTCGGGGATGTCTCGCAGGAAGTCAGCCTTGTCAATAGAAAGTCTCCAAGGAAGCGAACCGAGAGAGAGAGTGTCTCCTGCCTCCAAGGAGGAAGTAATGGATTTCCCAGAATTCTCAGAGGAGAAGGTCACGCCCACACAGAGGTCTACTGGCTATCTCCAGATTGACAGGCTAGGTGACACCCCTGCACTTTCATCCTCACACTGACACCAGATTCGGTGACTGCCGCAACCTCCGAATGTCATCCCTAGGCCGAGTCAACCTGAAGTTTGGTTCTCTTGTGGACATGGCCAGTGTTTGCTGCTGAAAACCTCAGTCACATGTTCAGGGCCGGAGGAGAGAAACCACCCCACTGACGTAAACGGAGTCATCAGAGCCTCCTGACTTGGTCGCATGTGTATTTTATGAGCTTGGTTTTGTCTGGGCCTGTGTAAAGTCCTTCCTCCATTCCCAGGGCCTCTCAGCGCCATCTGGGAAGCTGCTCAAGATGCTATCCCTAGCCTTCTTTCTCCTTCAATAGCCGCTCCCTCTAAACTTGCACTTGTTCTCGTCATTTCACATGTTAGCCACCGTGCTGGTGCCTTCGTGACGGCTCCATTGCTCTGGTCTCGGCGCTTCCAAAACTAAACCCACTGACTCCTCCTTTTGACCAGCCGCTCTGTCCAGTTTCTGCTAATGTTCTCGAGGGCACCCTCTTGACCACACCTGAGAGATACTGTGGTCCACTTGGAGCGCTACAAATGGAGCCTCCTGTCACCGAGACAGGACGGGAGCCCTCAACAATGTTTCTCACGTACATCTCTCATGCCGCGGTTCATCGGGCTCGGGGCTAAGACTTTGAATTCAGTTATTCCAACGGTGTGCTTGATATGAAAAGGTTTTTTATAAACAGTTTATTGTGAATGAGGTAAGAGTTCACGTCTTAGATCATTAACTTGGTAACGGACAGTTTCAACTACTGATCCAGCCCTCCGATAGCTTACCCTGCATATAACTTTTGAGGACTCCAAGCTGCAAGTTCAAGGGCAAGGAGGACTCACACAGGAGGTGTCCACATAGTGTAGCCTCTTTCCTTCCTTCAGGGGAAATTGCAACCACAAGGCAATCAAACCGGGAAGCCTGGGCCTCTCGAAGCAGCCCCGGTTCTAACGGAGCATGTGCTTTGTGTGGGGCAGTACAGGCAATACAGATCAAGGCTGGATGCGAATAACACTGTAAGCGCAACCAGAATGCTATTTCAACTGACTGGACGACAGGCTCCCGGCAGGAAACAAGAGCAATTGCGGGTCCAGTCCTTAACTCCACACAGCTAATCATTTTACAGAAGGAGAGAAGGATCCGAATCCCAAACAAACCTACTGCACACGAGTTGATCTGGACTCATGGGCGCCACATAAGATGGAGCATGATGGTCTAGACAGGGTTCGCCAGGCCATGAACTTTCACAGAAGCAGACAACTGATCTCCCCGGAGGAATGGCTAAGAACTCAGGCCCCGCCAGGGCTTGGTGGCTGTGGCAGGTGCCAGTCCATCAGTTCTGGCTTGTGCAGCTCGGTGGACCACAGAGTACAAACCTGCCAGTCGCGCCCTATCTCCACAACTGCTCCTCTGTCTCGGCCTGCCACTCTGTCAGTCTGTCTGCAGAGGGTCTTCCTCATTTTCCCTGCTCCTCTTCTTTCCCCAGAACGATGCCCTTCTCCAGGGACTGGGCTTTCCTGACAACATGTCCACCCGGACTGAAGTAAGGGGCTGGTGAGAGACAGCAGTGAGAGCCACGCCACCTCAGAACACACGTGGTTCTGCGTGACAGGGAGAAGCATGCTCCATGCAGGGAGCAACATGTCAAACCACGGCAGGGGGAGAGAAGCGTGCATGCTGGCTGACCACAGCGAAGGGGTCACATCTAGTAAGCTGTGGCCATTAGTGAGAGCAAATACTATCCTTCACATGTGATCTGATGGCCAGTACAGTGGGTTTCTGAACAGAGGATGAGCCGTGTGCAAGTAAGCTAGGATGTGTAACTGGTAAATCACATATGTGTGTGTATATGTGTGTGTGTTCTATGTAGGCAGGGATAATAGGGTGTTCTTCATAGTCTTCTCTCGGCATGCCTGCATGTCTGACATTTCTCACAAGGACAAGTTGAGGAAACGTTACTCTACCAGTGGGATATAGAGACTTGGTATCCTCCCCTTCAAAAAGGAAATTATCAAACACAGCAAACCTTTATCCTGCGCGCACCAGGAGACAGGCCATGAAAGAGTCTTGGATTCAGAGTTAAACAGGGCCTCCATCCTGCTTTCAAAGAGCGCATAGCCTGGGGGTCTGTAGCTCATCATTCCCCCACAGGCGTTCAGTACAGTGGGGGATCAGCGCAGCCTGAGAAGGGGAAGGCGACTGTCTGTCTGGGGGAAAGACTGGCAAGCAGTCAGCCTGCAACTTGGGAATCGTACCCAGTTGGAACACAGGAAGAACGATGGGGCGAAGAAATCGAAGTTGCCACGTTAGGCAGCAGGCTTCCTTTGAAAAGCATGTGAAAGCAAGGCACGGGTACACAAGTGCCAAAGGTTGGAGCTTGTGAACACTGAACGTGGTTCCAGCTGAGTAATAAAAAAACGCACTTCCATGGCAATTACCAGGTCACAAAACAATTCTGCTGAGACATCTGGCGCATGCTTCAGCTCTGTCGTGTACACTACCTACCATCTCAGGATAAACATTTGCTCGCTGATTTACTCTTGCACTCTAGACTGTGTAGAATAGTGACAAGCTTACAGACCACTGCCAGGCCCCAGGAATGCCCGTGTGACCCTGGGTTCGGCTTCCAGTAATGTCAACCTCCAAAGGATGGAGGGAAGGCAGCCTGCAGTCTGCCTAGTGGACCCCTTTCTCAGCCCCCCTCACCCCCCATACATCACAATTTCTTGGTTTCAACACTGTCTTGTAAGGACTGACTGCTCCCTCTGTGCCAGCTTGTGCTGTCCGGTGGTCTGCAGTGTCTCCACAGGCTGGCCTATCGAAAAGGCAGGTCTCACATTCCCACCACCAGTACCCTCCTCGTTCTCCAGCCCCTAAATGGCACGCCCTCACTTCCCTTGGAGAATTCCAGTCCCCCTCTGAGGAGCCCTAGCAGCGGTCTGGTTACATGTTGGGCTGGAATCTGCAGGGTTGGCGGTTTGACGGCACCAGGAGCTGCACGGGGAGAGAGACGGGGATTTCTACTCCAGGCGAGAGCTACAGGCTCAGACACTCCTGGGGGCAGCTCGATCCAGGAGTCAGTGTGGATTTTTACGGCCGCCCCACCTGAGTGCCTCTTGTTTCAGGGAGCCTCCCCTCCGTTAGAGGATGGTCTCTCCTTGGGGAGCGAAGGCCAGCATGTGGCCCTGTGTCTCTGAGCACTGCCGTGGACTGCCTTTGTCTTCCAACGTCACTAGCAGATGGGAGCTGCACAGACCCCACACCTGGCAGCTCTCTTCGGGGGGGGAGGGAGACTTACAGTACCTGTGCATATTTTGATGGATCGCAAGTATCCGAGAATAGTCTCTGCGTTCCCAGTGACGTGGGGACCAGGAGCTCGGAGCATCCTCTCTGGGGCCTCTTGGAGGGGTGGGTATCCATCACTGCCAGGGGAGCAGCACAGCCCTGGGGACAGGGGAGCCCAGGCACTCTCCCCACCCAACCCTGCCGGTGTGCCTCTTCCTTCTCCTCTGCCCTGGCTTCCATGAACTGGTAACAGCTAAGTGGCAGGCAGGATGATGAGGGGTAGTGGGGATGCCTACGCCAAACAGGAGACCAGCAGGCCATGCCACCACAGAGGGCCTGGCAAGAAACCACATCCACCTTAGACACCGCTGGGGAAGAGCCAGAGCGGGGCATGGGCAGATTATAGCCACCAGGGTGAACTCAGACTAAAGTCACCCGGGCATGCACACCAGAAACCAGCAACACAATGTCAGGCCATACGTGCGCCCACATTCGGCTGATACCCTCGACCGCACCCTCCCCCAAGTGAGGGTCGGAGGGGATAAACAGCAGAGGCAGAGGGCAGGCGCGCTCTCTTACGGTTCTGGTTCCAGAGCTCCTTTGGTTCTGAGGCCTCTCCTGTGTGGCCATGGTCCAGGAGGGGGCTTGGGACGCTCCCTCGAGGTGGCCACTTTAGGTCTGGCACTGTCCCCCAGATGGCCTTGCATGCTTTCCGGGGAGAGCCTACACTGTCTGATACTGTATCCCCTGGACCTGCCAACCGTCAAAGAAGTCGTGGGGACTGATGAAAGTGCTTCTGCCGAAGGGGGCTCTTTCGACATGGTGCAGCAAGAACTGGGGAAACCGGACATCAGTATAGGTCATTGCTTCTTCCAGTTCCGAGTCATTCAGGAGACTGGCTTAACCCTCTCGCAGGAATGAGGAAAGCCGAGAGGCTGGGCCCTGCCTGTTTGGCAGGGAGTTAACTGGTAAAGACTGGGTGGGGAAGGCTGGAGAGAGAAAGGGCCTGCCTGGTGGTGGGAGAGTCAGGCTATGAATCATCACGCGATCTGGACCCTGGCCTTCTGCCAGGTATTTGTTGCTCACACGCTGCCTCTCTGTGTCCTGCATCAATCAGGGTCTGGGGGAAGGCAGGCTCTCAATCCCTGCCGCTCACCTGTCCCAGGAAGCCCGGTCTGCTCTAGCTCCCTGTTCACCCAGAGGCTGGCCTTATGACCTGGATTTCAACCATAAGGTGTAAGCTGACATTAAAAGAAAAAAAATGCCATATAATTGGTTCCCCCTTTAGTCTAAATTATGAGGAATCACAAGTGTATCAAAGTACAACTGAGATCCATGGAGTTCTCAATGGCTATGTTTTTTGTTTGTTTGTTTGTTTGTTTGTTTTGTTTTTAGAAGACTGCCAGGATTTTGTTCTTAGGTTGCTCTGGGTAGACTTGAACTGTCAACCTGTCAGTTAGCAGCCATGAGTATTAACCATTTGAGCCACAGCTGATGAAAAGGATCTACATATAACCTCCTCCCTGGGGTATGGACAACAGGGAAGTGGGTGAAGGGAGACATCGGACAGTGTACGATATGACAAAATAATGATAATTTATAAATTATCAAGGGTTCATGAGGGAGGGGGGACATGGAGGGATGGGAAATATGAGGAGCTAACACCAAGGGCTTAAGTAGAAAGAAAATGTTTTGAGAATGACGATGGCAACAAATGTACAAATGTGCTTGGCATACAATGGATGGATGTATGGATTGTGAGAAAAGTTATATGGGCCCCCAATAAAATGATTAAAAGAAGTAGAGACAGAGACAGAGACAGCCTCGTGGAAGTACTGGGGTAAACGGATTTTTTTCTCCAACTCACTTTTGCAGCCTTCACGGGAGCTTGCTCCATCCTGAACACACATAGTAAACCAGCGTGTAGGGCCAGACAGCAGACATGGGGGTCTTAGGTATGGCTACAGAGGGAAGTGTAATGGTTCCAGGTGAACTCAATGCCGACTGAGTTTCAAAGACTGTAACTCACAAAGCCTCGTCTCTCTCCTGTGGAGCAGCTGGCGGTTCTGAAGTGCTAACCCAGGATGGGGGGTTTGAAGGGAGGGCAGCTGGAGAAGGTGTCAAGGCTCCAGCTGCAATCCTTAGCAGGCTTGAGTGCTGGTGGGGAGACACTGCTGCCGCCAATGTTCCTGTGCTACGGGGCTTGCCAGCAGGAGGGCGGCTGACTCCAAGGCAGAGCCAGGACAGGTGCCAGTCAGGCCCCAGGGCACGCCATCAGTAGCTAGCACCAGTGCTACCTGCCACCAAGTCAAGTCCACCCATGGTGAGACTCCATGTGTAGCAGGAGGAGATAGCCACACGGCCTTACCCTGCTGGAACCAGACCTCTGAAGCTGGAGAAGGCACGTGGAGATCCCTGCCAGCGCTGAGTTGCTTCTACCACCACCGGATGCTGTTGATAGACCCTGAGCCCTAGAAGTGAGGAGCCATGGGGAGATCCCTGCCAGCGCCGGGATGCTCTGACTGCACATGCTTCATGAGTCAGAAGGAGACTTTGTAGACTGGCATTGGACATATGGGCTAATGTTGGATTTATGACCTTGGACTGGACTGGGTTGGGAGGCTTTCTCAATGTTCCATTCCTCTTGTATATAAACCTTTCCTTATATCCATATGCATGTCTATGAATTTGTTTCTCTAGTCTACCTGGATTAACACAGCTTATTAGGGAAGTTAATATGGTTACCGGAAGTTAGGATCAGTAAGTAGTCTACCTGGACTAACACACCTCCCTTGTGCTGCTCAAGCTATTCCCAGCAAGATGGCAAAACTGACCACTCCTCACATTAAAGTTCTAAATGTTTACCATCACACTTGGCCCGGCCAACTCATAGCTGTGACAGACAATCCTATCCATCTCTTCTTTTACCCAGACTCATCAGGAAAAAGTCATTTGGTGGGAGCTACGGAAGCTAGACAAACTATATCAAGTACTCCATTGCACCGCAGGTATAGATCTGAGAAGTGGGACTCGATTCAGGAAAACACGGCATCGGAATTGGAGAAGACCCATAAAAAACTTGCAACATGCAAATGTTGCTGGCTGAAAGAAAGAACTTGAGGCACTTACAGATGAAGATGGAAGAGTCTAACCTTGAGTGTGGATTATGTTAAAAAGAAAACAAAAATCTTCGCAATAGCACCAGTCCACGACATCATGATATTAATGCTGCCAAGAATGTCATTCAACAGGCCCTCCAAAGGCGTGAGAGGAGAAGCTCACTGGAATATCACGTTGAGACCAGGGGGTGGGGGTTGTGTCTACATCTCAGAGGAGGCCCTGATCTTTCAGTTGATGGATCCATGAGGAGTAGCAATCTTACATTGGGAAGGGATGCCAAACAATAGTTGTTGCAGAGAACTCGATTATAGGGGGCAATACACCCAATTTTATGTTCCTGGGTAGACACGTTTCTACATGAACTATGTCATGGTGAACCACACCATGGACTAAGCACCAGGAGGACCTTAGATGCTGGTCTTACAGGCAAGATGGCATCCCCCAAAAGCCATAGCAGAAGGACTCGATGTGGAAGTCCAATGAACCAACAGAGCCCTACCTCAAAATGACCTGTGCCCTTGGACTTAGGGCAGAAATACTCTGAAGGGAGAGAGGGCAAAAGATGGCCACCTCAAGCCTGTGGAAATGGCAGCCGCTGGACCTTGCCTGGGACCCGTGGCTTTGAAGTACAACTTGGTGAATCTCCCATGGACTGTCTCAAAGCAAGTGCAACCAGGATGTTCTTTAGGAACAAAGAGGTGGAGATTTCCACTCCGGCACTTTGGCTATCAGGAGACATTCATGCCAGGAGAAGGGCATCATCATCGGTATAGCAGAGATCAATGGGACAGAGGAAAACCCTTAATGACATGGATTGACACACTCATCGTACCAAGAAGCTCAAAACAGCAACAACAGCAGGGGTGGGTGCAGGATAAAGCAGGGTTTCATTTCTGTTGCATTTAGGGAGCAATAGCATGTTGCCTAACACCTAATATTGCAGGAAAGTAATACAAAGTTACCTTCTTGGTTACATAATTTGAAACATGTTATCCAGTTACAGTGAAAGGCAAATCAAAAATGCTCTTCTAAAGTGGTGGTTTCTCAATCTTCCTAATGCCATGACCCTTTAATAGAGTCCCTCCTGTTGTGGTGACCCCAATCATAAAATTATTTTTGTTGCTACTTCACCACTGTCATTTTGCTACTGTTATGAAAGGGGTCCCGACCCAGAGATTGAGAACCACTGTTCCAAAGAGGGACCTAGAAAGGATATTGCTGTAAAATAGGTTGCTTTGCTTTACAGGCCCATGCCAGGCCATCCTGTCCATGTGCCAGCCAAGAAAACGATGATGGCTGAAGGTTGGGGTAACTGCTAATGATCAGACCAAAACAGAGTCACAAAAGATTCCGTAAGATAGGCCAAGAAACCTCATTTCAAGTAGCTCCCATCAAGCACCTTGCTACAGTGGCTATAAAAATAAAACAGTTCCAAATTAACACTGAGGTTCCTATGAGAGCAATCAGAACCTAACAAAACACACACTACAAAATAAGGGCAGAATGGGGCTCGGATGTGTAATACTGCAACAGAGAAATAATGTTAAAAGGAGCCAAGAAAAAAGGGGGGTGGGGAGGTAAGCATGACTCACACCAAATCCACAGGCATCAAATCAATGCTGAATCAGAGACCCACCGTCGGTTTCCGAGGTTGTAACTGTTTGCAGCAGCGCAAAGTCCAGTCTCCCTCTGGAGTTGCTGCTGGGGGGTCCGAACTGCTGACTTTGTGGGTCGGCCCAATACATGGGCATCTCGTAAGCATGTGGGAGCACCAACATCCTAGGCTGGCACCAGCCACTGCGAATTAGACAATCGGCAGGAGGAAGGCGGAACTGACGAGCAATGGCCTCTCACTCCTGGTCAGAAAGCACATTTCAAGATCCATCCTGAAACATCGCACTACCAGGGAGAAGATGAGTTAACACGAGTGAGCTTCGAATGCATGCGCAGGGATTACGAACGCCAAAGATGAAGAAAAGGAAAATGTGTGTGAACATCTGCCATCTGTAATTAATCAAATAGGCAAGCAAGGATGCACGGATAATGATTGATCATTGAAATCTGACAGTGAAGAATAGAGGAGGACTGGTCGCTGGGCAACAGGGCTTTGGTGACAGAAATGTTGCCAACGGTTGCATGATAGAATTTGGCCAGACCCATCACCTATTCGTGGTAAATAGCTTCGTCTGACAAGGTTAACCATGACTGTACACGTGAACCTCACTCCAGATGCAATATACGAGTGGCAGCACAGGTGGAAGGAGACCATGTCAAATCTTAGCATCAAGTGGAAGGAACAAAGTCGGGTGCAAACTGAGGTACAGCCCAATCAGTCAGTCATAGGCAAGTTCAGGTTGGAGCTGAAGAAGATGAAAACAAATCCACAAGGGCCAAAGAAAACTCAGCCAAACTCACTGCCCCCGAGTCGAAGCCAAGCCACCATGTCCTCACAGGTGAGAGAACAACTGTCCTGGGTTTCTGCAACTGTGACTCTGTGTGGAGGTGGAAAGGCCTGTCTTTCTCCTGCAGAGCGGCTGGTGGTTTTGAACTGCTGACCCGACAGTTAGCTGCCCAACCACGAGGCCACCAGTGCTCCTATGTGATCACATTCGGAGCCCATCCCAGGAATCCATTTGGCACGAATGACTGACGACCAGATGAAGTATAGGATGACACCGAGGATTTCATCCATGAAGAAGGCAAGAGGTCATTCAAAGGCAGAAGTGACCACGGTGGAGGTCAAGAGAGCGTCTGCAACTTGGTCTCGGTCACCTGCTAGCGAAAGCAGAGGGAAGAAACGATGGCGTGGGAGGGATGAACAGCAGCTCTCCAGGGGCAGTTCAAGGAGACAGCGTGAAGTCACAGGGAAGAGCTGGAGTCGGTAAACCAAAAAGAAGGGAAGGGAGAACACCAAGCCTGGAAGATGCGGGGGCTGCAGCGATGGGTTGAAGAAGCACAGGAGCAACGGTGAGGATGGTGTCCGACCAGGCAGTGTGTCCTTCCGTTGTGTGCCAGCTCCTCAGGGGCCAGAGGTGACTCAGTGGTACCCAGGGACCACCAAGGACAAGAGTGGAGGATGCAGGAGACATAAACAGAATTAGGAAGGCAGAATCGGGGTCCCCGGGTCAAGAATTACTGGGCATTTACAATGATGTTAGGAGGTAGGAAATCCTCAACTGACGCGACTAAAGGGGGAAGTGCACGCTGCACTGCAAGCCTCGGTACCTTGGCAGGGAACGGCTAGAAATCAAAGTTGGGTTCAGAAGAGGATGTGGAACAAGGGATATCATGGCTGCTGACAGGTACATGCCAGCTGAAAGCATAGACGAGCAGAGAGATGCTTACTGGTTACCTGTTTTACAGACTCTGCAAAGGAATTTGACTGTAGCGCACTAACAGGATGTTCATAGCACAGTGAGGAATGGGGATTGGAGCACCTGTGTTCCTGCAAGATCAGTATAGTACTGAGAGACAGTTCTCTGAATGTGACAAGGAGAGAGCACATGGTGTCAGACCATAAAAGGTATGCACCAAGGTTGAATCCTCTCAGCATCCTTATTCAATCTGTGTGGTGAGCAAATCATCGAGAAGCTGGAATGTACGAAGGGAAGGCAGCCACAAGCTCCACTCAGTAACAACCTGTGAGATACAGGTGATACAACCTTTCTGTATAAAAGTGCAGAGGGCTTGAAGAATTTACTGATAAGATAAAAGACAGCCTGCAGCAGAGATTGCACCACAACCTAAAGAAGAATGCAAAACCCTCACAATGGGACCAGTAAGCAACATCATGAGGAACAGAGAACATATTGAAGTTCTGAATGATCTACTTGGATCCAATCAGGGCTCACAGAAGCAGTGGTCAAGGAATCAAGCAACATATTGCATGGGGTGAACCTACTGCAAAAGCCCTCTTTAAGGTATAAAAGTGTAAAGATGTCACCCCCTGTAAGAAGAAAAGTGCATAGTCCCCAAGCCACTGATTGTATTTGTAATGACCTCATCTGCATGTGAAAGCTGGGCAATGAATAAGGAAGACCAAGGATGAATGGATGCCTATGAATTATGGGGTTGGTTCAGAAGACTGAATATACCAGGGGACTACCAAAAGAATGAACAAATCTGTCTTGGAATCACAGTGTTCTTGCCAAAAAACCTCAATCTAATCCTGAGGAAATAACAGGTGACCCAATCTGAGAAACAATCTGTTAAGCAGTTGACGGGGACTCTTCAAGTGTCAGGAGCATGCAAGCCACTAAAACTATGAGGCGCTGTCCTGAACTAAAGGAGGTTAAGAACCTATTCAAGGAGACATGGGGGCCCGGTGAGTTAGACATGGGGCTGCTATCCAAAGGGTCAGCAGTTCAAATGCACCATCTGCTTCTGCAGGAGAGAGATGAGGCTGTTGGATCCCGTAAAGATGTACAATCTTGGAAATCGTGAGGAGCAGCTCTACGGTTGAGGCACTGAGTTGGTTAGGAACAGATCCCAACTAAGGGCAATGCAGGGCGTTGGCCTGAGCCCTAGATGTTGGAAGAAAAGGTGACGGAATTTGAACAAGGTTCACGGATCAGTTCACAGAACTGTGTCGTCATCGTCGCCAGGTTCTGACTCACAGTCAGTTCTGACCCATACCAGCCCTAAGTACAACAGAATGAACACCCACCATCCTGCACCAAGCCCGCAATCGGCGCTCAATGTTGACCAATAGAACTGAAGCAATATCAATACCCTGGTTTCAATAACTGCAAGATGTGAATAGATGAGGAACATTCTCAGTGGTCTGCGTATTACTTTTTAAACTAGTTTACAGATCTACATTATTTCAAAATAATATTTTAATTGCTTTTAGAAAAGATTCCCTCCAAAGGGGCAGGGGGAATCCTATGTTCTTTTGATAACACAGACGCGCGAAATCCCACTGAAATTCATTCTTTTGCTTTACATTGGACACTAGACTTCCTGTTACTCTGAGCTGGTGGTCTTCAAAACAGACATTTTACTGTATATGAAAGTACGGAAAACTGGAGACAATCTAGGCATGCCACAACAGTTGAGGACTCATCAAATCAAAACATAGTTCAGCTTTGACTTAAACCCAGTATATATACACTTGGGCCAACTCCAAATGCAGTGTCTGACACTGAAATGAAATGCTGGTATTTATAAAAGAATACAGCTATTTAAAAAACATGTTTTAAAGTTTGTACTGATCCATGAAAATGCTAAGCATGAAAATCTTAAGGCAACAAATAGACAAAAAACAAAATAATCCTAAAATCTCAGTTATACAATAGGGACATATGTATATTCACACACCAAAAACAAAACAACCCACAATTAGGAAATGATGTACTAGAATGTACATTGGAGTGAAGTGATTTTTTTTTTTACTTTCCAGTTTTATGTTCTAAAATATTTGTACCTGTGTTAGTCCAGGTAAACTAGAGAAACAAATTTCATAGACACGCATATGGATATAAGGGTATGGTTTATATACAAAAGGAATGTGACACTGAGAAAGCATCCAAGCCCAGTCCAGTTCAAAGACATAAGTGCGATATTAGCCCATATGCCTGATACAGTCTATAACGTCTCCTTCTGACTCACGAAGTCACAGGCCAGTGGGTGCAGAGTCCCGGCGTCAGCAGCGGTCTCCCCATGGCTCCTCACTTCCAGGGCTCAGGGTTCACCAGCAGCATCCAGTGGTGGTAGGAACAACTCAGCGCTGGTGGGGGTCTCCATGTGGCTTCTCCAGCTTCAGAGGTCTGGTTCCATCAAGGTAAGGCTGTGTGGCTTCTCCTCCAGCTCCTCCTGCTTCTGGGACACTGCCATCTTGTCTTGTCCGTAGTTCGTTGTCTCAGAGATTAACTCCCAACAACTGGGGAAACAGTTTCTCATCTCCACGAGGGAAATATCGCGAGACTTCCCATAAGTCTCAGGAGAAAGCCATGCTCACACGGAGCCCTCATTGGCTACTCAATGGCTATCTCCAGATGAACAGGCTAGACTCCAGCCCTACATCGCAATCATGAAATTAACAGAAGCGCATGACACCACAGTACCACACACACAAATCATTGTTTTAAAGATACACATACACATACACATAGCCCCCAATCCATTTACCAAACATCTTTTCTATCCCTTTCCAGAATCATTTCATATCTTGTGCCTTTCGCTTTTCAACTGTCCTTTAAGGATACTTTCCACTGTAACCGGTCATATTGGATGGAGCTACTTCCCATCTCTGATGGTGTAGCAGTCACCTAATCTGGTGACAATTTAATGATCAAGAGTATAGGGGTGGAAGCTAGCCTGTCAATCTGGAGATAGCCAATGAACACCTGTGTGGGCATGACCTTCTCCTGAGAATTCTGGGAAATGTGGTCATGCCTTCTTGGAGGCAGAGACCCTAGGTTCAGTTCCTTGGAGACTTTTTACTGACAATGCTGGCTGCCTGAGAGCCTCGAATGAAAAGACTGACAAGGCTGGCTCCCCGCGAGACATCTCTGAGGAGAAGAGACATAGACCTACCCTGATGCAGCCAGACACTAGAGAAGCCATGTGGAGACTCCGGCCAGCGCTGAGATGCTTACAACACCCCTGGATAGAAAGACTTTCTATCCACTGGCCTGTGATCATTCTGCATTTGACGTCATTGCAAGCACTTCCTGAGTCTGAAAGGATTTCATAGATTGCTGTTGGACATATGGGCAATATCGGACTTATGAACTGGGTTGGGATGTTTTCTTAAGATACAATATATATAAAACATTATATAAAACTCTCTCATATACATATGTGTGCTTATGAATTTGTTTCTCTAGTCTGCTCAGACTAACACAGACGGAAAGGGGCTTATTCCCTCTCACATCTTGTCTTAGGTGGGCGTGCCTTTACATATTATCAAAGCAGATAATAACGATAGAAAACTTTAAAACCCTGCCGGGATTTGGAATTTTAGAATATTCACACGCCCCAGGATTTAAGGGAATTGTCATGAACTGTGCCGACTGAGGAGGAATAAACTTGCACTGTACTTTTGAGTTCAGGCCCTGCATTCAGTGCCCCAGTTGCCGGAACAGGGTTTGACATCAGACAATACACTCGCGTGCCCGCAGGTGGAGGGAAGGCACAGGGAACTTAGGAGGTAGCCTGCAGTCCTCCGCGTCTCACGCAGGTGTCCCCGGCACTGACTTGCACCCCTCATCTCAACTTCAGTGCACAGCCCGGAGGCCCATTCAACCCCATGGGAAGAGGAGCGTGACCCGGAGGCTCGATCCAGCCAAATCCGTTTTGTGACACCCTAAACCCTTCTCCGGCTCCTGGGACTGTCAGAGGAAGCCCGAGTCCAGCGCCGCGGGGGGCCGAGCCGGCCCAAACCCGCTCCCTCCTTCCTCCCATCTCCAGAGCCTCGGGCTCACACCGGCGCCCCGCACCTTCACGACACCCCCCCGCCCCCTCCTCGGGCCCATTCCCCAGGCTGCCGGCACCCCCGGGAGCCGGACGTGAAGGCGGTGAGCCCGAGGCGTCTCGCGGCGGATGGCCGGTCCCGGCGCCGGGAACCGCAGTGACC